>MU158862.1:235448-261901 GCA_015888305.1 Antheraea pernyi
GTCGAGGGAGGAAGTAGTGGAAAGGTGGAGGCGGGACCTGGCGGACGCGCGGTACGGTCGATACACGATCGACGCCGTCCGCCCGGTCCTGCCGGATTGGTGTAATAGAGGATGGGGCTCCCTGACGTTCCGTCTGGTGCAGGTGCTGACCGGGCACGATTGTTTCGGTTGGTACCTGCACCGGATAGCACGCAGGGAGCCGACTGCCGTATGCCATCAGTTGGCACGTTGGCTGCGGCGGTGGGACAAGATCTCTCGCTGCCGAGCGTGCTTGCAGCCATGCTAGGTAGTGAGGATAACTGGAATGCAATGGCCTCCTTCTGCGAGGAAGTCGTGTCGCAGAAGGAGGCGGCGGAGAGGGTCCGTGAGCAAGACCCTCAAAGTGGCCGTCTCCGCCAACGGGGGACGGGCAGGAAGAGGCGTCAGTTTGACCGCCTCCTCCCTCTGTAATCGGGCCAGGGAAGATGAGTCGGGGGGCCCATCTTCCCATTGCACAGGTCCGGTGGACGCAGGAGACGGCCGGTGTGTACACGGCTGTCTCCCAACTGGACGGGGCCCGGCGGCGACGCTTTTACTGCTGGGCCAACCGCTGGGGTGGCACGATGAAGTCTATAGAGATCTCATGCCGCCCCAACTATAGCGGAAGACGTACACCGTGGGGTTTTGGTCCGTGCGAGTCGGACATAACCCACTCTCTCCCCCGAGAGGGTGGTGTATCCATAAGGGATATCCCCACGATAAAAAAAAAAAAGTTAATAATAATTTTACAATGAAACTTTTGGTCGCGACGACAGTCAATCAAAACTGAATCTCAAATAACGTTCTCAGAGACACTTTACCCGACACAGTGTCTACCCCACCACTGTTCTACGCAGAAAGGTTGCGGATCAAAATTTCGAAGCCGTGAATAAAAAGTTTCAATTCAAAAAGATTTAAAACATAGTCAACCTACACGAGTACAAACATTTCCAAACTGAATGACACTTACAGCCTTTGAAAATATAGTTGAATTTCGTGTGCATTGAAACTATAGTGAGCGGCTCATAAAACCTGTCAAAAATTCTTCGAATAGAATTTTTTTTTCAATGCGTAGATACGTCAAACACGTTGGCGCCGTCCCATGAATGATTCATCGGTAAGTGATTCGAAGTGTTAAATATGACGCAATACGAGACGTGCGCTCTGGGAGAATTGATAAAGGCCACGTTTTGCGAATTAATTAATGTATTTTAACATTGCCTCTGATAAGGAAAATATTATACGACCTCGCTTTTGAAAACTAAATCACATTCACTACACATAATTCAGTTGCGTTTAAACTAACTATGCTTTTTTGAAAGAAGTTCCTTAAAGTTGAAGTTCCCACGGCTGATTTTTTAAAACCCAAATCTCAAATTGGCGGGTGATTTTTTTTCTCCAACTGACTTCGCTATTGGCCTAGCAAGGCCTTAACAGCTTCACCGGACTGTGGCGGATGATCTTTTTTGTTTTATATCACGCCACCGTAAACTATAAATGTCAAGAGTTTAAAAAAAAAATCATAAAAATGAAAAAATAATTAAAAAACATTTAGCTCAGATATATATAGGGACCACTGTATTTTAAGTGAAATAGGTGTCATAGTAGTCGATTATGAGTGCAGTTCGGCTTCCGAGAGGGTCTGTCGACGTCTGACGCAATCCTACGCGTCAAGGCCCTCGTGGAAGAAGCGGTTTCCCAGGATGGTGTGCTATTGGCAGTGTCCTTATACATTACCAATGCGTTCAATAGGTTTCCCTGGGAATGCATTAAGGATAGGTTGTTATATCATGGGGTGCCTCCATATCTAAGCAGAGTAATTGAGTCGTATCTTGACAGTAGATACATGACCTGCATCGGACAGGATGGCAGCATCCACCGAAGACAAATGACGTGCGGTGTTCAACAGAGGTCGGTTACCTGTGGAACATCGGATTTGATTATGGGTTGCGTGGCGCTCTCCTGCCCGGCGCTGCCGTCACGTGCTACGCCGACGATACGCTCGTGTCAGCCCGCGGCGATACGTTGAGGGACGCTCTTCACCTGACGACGGCAAGTATTACACAGGTGGTGCATAGGACCCGTCCGCTAGGTTTGGAAATGGCCTTAAACAAAACCCAGGTAATTGCGTTCCACCCAGCAATACGGTGTGGAAAAGCCGATCTTCGCAGAGGTGCAAACTTTTTCCACCAAATACCTCCCTAATGTGCGTCCGTTGCCGCGATTTGAAGGCTCGTGCAGAGAGAGTACGGCTTAGCCGCGCTCCACGTAAGGAGCAAAGGTAGAATTCTCCCTGAGAAGTAGGTTCACCGTTTTTCCATCCACGGGGACCCAAGTGCGTAGCGAGGGCTGTGGAGTTTGCTAGTCGTCACCCCACACCCTGGTCCACATTCGCGCTAAGGGACTGAGGGGCTTTTAGTCGGTAAGAGTCCGACATAACCCTCATGCTGTGTTCCGGCAGTGTGAGGTGATCCTATGTAGGATTTTTCTCTCGTTATAAAACATAGTAATCACGTATCAAAATGATGCTTATTTAAACGATATTTAAATAATCAAGCGCTATGGTAGAATATATTTACTCAACTGGTTTACTATCACCCCTCACAAGAAAATAATACCTCACAGTCGCGTTCTTCAGTTACATAAAATATTCAGTTCGTAAAGACGAAAAAAAAAGTTTTTAATGTTGGAACATATCACGCTTACAAGATGAATAAAGAAAACATACATATAGTTAATTAGAAATGTTCAACAACAACACCTCCACTCAACTACATGCTGCAGCACAACTGCGTGGTACTACTGCGCGCTGATTTTCAGTGGGGGGCCATAGCAATATGCGGACTTGTAGTCGGTGGCTTAACAAATAAAAGTATTACTGAACTCATCTATACTTCTATGTACTAATATTATAAAGAGGTAAATTTTGTGATTTTGTGAGTTTGTGAATTAAGTGACGTTGTAGGGGGTAATCTCTGGATCTACTAAACCGATTTTGAAAATTCTTTTACCAATAGAAAGCCACGTTATTTGTGAGTGTCATAGGCTATATATTAATCCGAAAAATGAAAAGACTTTTTTGTAGTATTCGGATTTGCAAAGTAAGTCAGAGAAAAAACGGTCGAACGAAAACGTTTCTTACGAAAGCTTCCTTAACGATGAGCGATATATGATTGAGTTCTAGAGAAAAGTTGTAGAGCTTGATAATGCCTACAAAAAAGTCAGCGACAACATATATCTCACTTCAAGGTTTTTTTTTTATTATTAAGGCAGGACAACGTCCCCTGTGACGGCTAGTAAAATATAAAACAAATAATAAAACATTAAATTAAATATACAACAATATAAAGCAATTTTTTAAACGTAAAAGAAATGGTTATAACCAATTCGTTGTAAGGAATCTTAAAATGATTCATCACTTATTTTTGGAATTGATAAGATAATATCAAATATATACATACATACGCCTTTAATCCGTTTGTTTGTTTATAAACACAGGTAATACAAACAGCAGGACTTGGCGGACGAGCGGTTCGACAAACAACCGCTGTGTCATAATTATTTCTAATATTACTGCTGACTTCGATCACAGTTTTCATTCATTGCGCAAAATGTTTTTTTTTTCACGAATGTCTATAATTTTCAAATACAAAATCTTTTTGAAGTGAAAACTTCTTTTGGCGCTTTCAACGGTGTTTTTGGCAGGAAATAAAATTATGATTTCGCGTCATAACATGCTATGTCAGCATGAGCAGTGCGCTTGCGTGGCTTACGTCAAAATGGCGACGCGTAGTATAGGGGCATGTTTACGTGTGATATTGATATTTTGCAGCTCATCATACGTTGATCTATTAATATACCTTATAAAGATGTATATAGTTATTGCTCCGAGTGCCAATAGATATGTAAACTACAATAATGTTAATAGTTTTAATAAAAAATTCTGAAATTAAAATATCGTCCTTCAAATTATAATTAATATGAGAAATCAAAAGTTATTTCATTGTTTTGAGTTTTCACTTCTGTCGGCGGTTCTTATGACTGTCTAGACTTTTTTAAATTTATAACCGGTAACAAATCGGACTCGAGTCTTTCATATCTGCGTCACTGCCGCTGAACTCTGACTTTTAACGCTTTCCTATTAATTCAATATACATATATAACCTTAGTGGTCTGACGATATATCGATCTGACGTCCACAGGTTCGAACCCCGTTTCATACCAACGAATATTTCGGAATTCACGTACAGTTTACTAATTTCAATCGGTAACACAATCAGCTGACAGTGAAGGAAATATCCTGAGGAAACTTGAACCTGAGAAATGTTCTTGTAGTACCATCGTATCTGGGTATACATGAATGTGGATTTCTCGGAGCTTAAAATCGCTAATACGTCGTGGGCTGGTGTGGTGACTATGCCCATACTTCGGGAAGAGGCGTGTAACCCAACAGTGGATACGGGCTGATAATGATAATATACATCGATGGAATCTCATAATCGATTTTATGCTAACTTCCCGATATATATTGAATAGCTTAGAATTGCATCGGACGCTACAAAAATTATGAAAAACAATGTAAAGTTACGTATATTGCAAGTCGCCCTACTTATTGTGTGTGCATCAGCACAGTTCAATTTAAATTATATTTATTAAATATTTGGATTGTTAGTACTGTTAGGTTTCACAATAACATCATTGTAACACATTAAATAAAATAATTGTGACCAAACAACTAACTTTATTCCCACAAACGGGCATCCCAAGAACATATATAAGGCAGGAACTTTGCCCCTCACTCGTACTAACCAAGTTTTTCAATCGAATTAAATAGTATAGAATAATTTAAAATTTTTTACAGATGTAACGTCACGCAGGTATGCAACGGAAGTGACGTCATTTGCAGTAAACGCAGATTAAATAAATAAAAAAACTTTTTATTCTTTTTTCTTGTCTGTATAAATATAAACAAGACTTATAAATTAGTTCGCCAAAGAAGTTTCACTTCTGACATGTGTACTTTGTACGCACGCACATTTTTTATATCATAGGAGGCAAACGAACAGGTGGGTCACCTGATGATGAGTGATCACCAACGTCCATATACACTTGCAATACCAACTAGGCATGTGCGTTGCCAGCCTGTCTGGGGGGAGGGAAGGGGGATAGGAGAGGGGAAATGGGTCTCCGGCGCTCTCACTGACCGAACGAAACGCAACAATGCAAGCACTGTTACTTCACGTCGGTTCTCTATGAGAGGTAGTACCGCGGGCGAGCCGACCCATTCGTGCTGAAACCAATAATAGCTTCAGCGTGCTAATAGCTTCTACCACCTACAATTTTACCGTTACTAATTATTATAAATGTAAGTGGTAGTATTTTTAGCTCTCACGCTGTCATGCCTCAACTATAGTACTAAACCTATCGTCATGAAATTTTGAATGCACGTTGTCACGGATAAAGGAAAGCGTCATCCAGGCAAATGTAGTGTTCCCAAAGGATAGATAAATTCTATATTCTATACGAATATTATAAAGCTGAAGAGTTTGCTTGAACGCGCTAATCTCAGGAACTACTGCGTCTGATATCTAAAAAAAATCTTTCAGTGTTAGATAGCTCATTTATCGAGGAAGACTATAAATATCATCACGCTAAGACCAATAGGAGCGGAGCACTAATGAAGAATATTTCAAAATCGTTTGTCTTTTTCCTTTTGAGAGCTTCCGCTGCGTGTTAGCGTTCGCCCAAAATAACTATTCCACGCGGGCAAGTCGCGGGTAGACCCTTGTCTATATATAAAAAGGCGAAGGTATTAACAATTCACTATCTTTTTCTCCTCTGCTTGTTAACTGATTTTCTTTAGTTTTTTATTAGTAGCTATTGGCGAGATTTAATGTTATCAGTATTTCTTTTTTGGAAATAGTCATCAACAAGCTGGAACCTTTATTTATAAGTTTCTATTAGCCATACGTCATGTTTCTTGCGTCTACAATCTACAGAAATATACAAAACTGAATACCGTTTTTAGCATTAAAGAAAAATCAATCGAAAAGAAATACAGATTATAATCTTTATATATTAATTTCTTCTGTGCGTGTGTATGTCACTGAACTCCTCCTAAACGGCTGGACCGATTTCGATGAAATTTTGTGTGCGTGTTCTAGTGGATCCGAGAATGGTTTAGATTAGGACCCGGTAGGTGGCGCTCCGGTTGACTTTTAGGTTTTTTTTTTATTATCAAGGCAGGACAACGCCCGCCCGGCCCGCATGCATATATATTTATATACGTGAAGAACTTTGTATCCTTTTCTATTGTGTAATATAGTTTTCCTTGTATACTGCATGAACCTGACATACATTAACAGTTCTATTAATAATTTTATTACATCATAAATAACGTGAACAGATAAATAAGTCCTCTCATTTATATCTATTTTAATACAAAAAAAATGTATTTGCTTTCCCCTGCGTTTATATCTTACAAATATGACTATTATAAAAGCTATTACAATGTACGATAACAAAGCAGGATAATTTGCAACATTCAGTATATTTTTCACAATGAAAAACAAATTTACTAACATTCAGTTCGTTTTGAAAACATATTCGGGCCTGTTCAAGTATTAATTAACCAGATTTTTTGTAATATATGACCCCCCTCCTCCCCCATGTCAGCAAAAATAAACAAAGCTCTTATTCACCTCTCTCATACTAACGTAAACGTTTATACGTAACGAATAAAATTTACAAAAAATCCGAAAAAGTAAATAAAAAATACGTGCGTGTATCAGTGTACACACGTAAGAAGTGAAACTTCTTTATGACATCATTTTTCGAAAAATGGTCTACTATATTTACAACTTTACAGAAATTGGTTTAAATAAAGCTAAATTATATAAAGTTTAAGCAAAAGGCTTTTATTATTATAAACATGGATACAAATAATTTAATAATTTTCCCTTATTGTTACTAAGATTATAATAGCATTTCATAAATTATATTTCATTAATTATAATAGAATTATTACTATTATTGTTATCGTTATTATATATTTTTGAAATTAATGGCTTATGATAACTGAAATATGAAATATATGGTTTACATTCCACGGAATCTGATCACTGTGAGCGCACCTTTAGAAATAAACATGGCGCGTAACGAAAAAATGTACAGAAATTAAGATGGAGCGTAACCGGAAAACGTTACATACGTTTTTACATGCTCTAAAATTCCTCCCTACGTCGATAAAGAAGTTTCACTTCAATAAATACTGCTGTCATAACCACCAACTACATACCCCAGCTCCCATGTCATCAAAAATAAACATATCAAAAACCCCCGCCCCCTTTAGTGCTACGTAATACTCGAATGACCCCTTCATTAACTGGTGGAGACACAAGTGCACAAGTGATGTGGATGGGAAGTAATACTATGGACCATGAATTCCGAGATGCGACAAAAACTCGCAGAATTTTTTTTTGTAGCACTGTATAATGTCTGCACTGTGCCTGATGGTAAGCACAGTACAATCCAAAAACAATGGCGACCACCGAGTGAAACACTATCCATCGCCGGTCGCCGCTGTCATGCCGGCCTGCGAAAAGCTGGATATGCACAGGCTGATCCAGAAACGCGACCCGCAGAAGCGAATCACTATGACGGGCTTTTTCGCCATGTACATGGTGGTTGCGACCCAGTCAGGCTGTAAAACCCTATCACCCCGCTTTCGCCATTGCCTCGTTCGTTATTCAGCAGGGTGCACCACGCGCAGGTGAGGTTGGCTTGAGTGTCTCAAGTCTTAGATGTTATTCGATACCCCTTACATCCCAAAACATACCCCAAATTTCTAACAAGGGAGCGCACCGTCTTATTAGAACATTGAAGTTATCACAAGAGAATTTTTAATATTATTACTGACTCGACAATGGCCGCAATAATTTGGAAGATTGGGTACCAAAAAAAAAAATTAAAAATGGTGGAGGCAGTCATAAGGACTGTCGACAGAAGTGAAAACTCAAAACAATGAAATAACTTTTGATTTTACATATGAATTATAGTGTGAAATTTAAATTTCAATATTTGTTTATTGAAATCATTAACATTAGTATGGTTTTCATATCTATTAGCACTCGGAGCAATAGTTATATACATCTTTATAAAGTCTATTAATCAATCAAAACGTATGATGAGCGGCTAAATATCAATATTACATGTACAAGTACAAGCGCGATACGTCTGATCATGCTTACGTAGCATGTCATGACGTGAAATTATATATTTAACTTGAGACACCCAAGCCAACCTCACCTGCGCGTGGTGCACCCTGCTGAATAACGAACGAGGCAATGGCGAAAGCGGGGTGGTAGGGTTTTACAGCCCGACAGGGTCGCAACCACCATGCATACGGCGAAAAAACCCGTAATAGTGAATCGCTTCTGCGGGTCGCGTTTCGGGATCAGCCTGTGCATATCCAGCTCTTCGCAGACCGGCATGACAGCGGTGACCGGCGATGGATAGTGTGTCACTCGGTGGTCGCCATTGTTTTTGGACTGTACTGTGCTTACCATCAGGTACAGTGTAGTCATTCTGCCGTGCTACAATAAAAAATAAAAATAACTTCTGCCAAAAATACCGCTCAACGCGCCTAAAAAAGTTGTCACAAAGTTGTATTTTGTATATGAAATAATCCAAGGGTATCGTTCTCTTCTCATACGTACACTTGGGAGTACTAATTTGAGATTTCTTATTGATAGGTGATGAGAGATCGTTCATGCTGTATTTTACTCATAAACCGGTAACTATTAATAGTACTGTAACGGTAACAGTGGCTATTCTTCTTAGTATTTTTGCAAGCAATCCTCGTTACAGATTTTAGTCCGGTGAAGCTGTTAAGACCTTGCTTGGTCAATAGCGTAGTCAGAACGAAAAAAAAAACTCGTTACAGATTTATTACTTAAATTATCAAATAGATACTTACTATTGGGCGCCCAGAGGTCGATATTCGACCATAGATCATTGATTTTTTAAAGTTTGAATTTTATTAGGGTTCGTTTGTCAAAGGGTATTATTATGTTATAATATCATTGTTGAATGTAGAATGAAAAAGGGTATTTGGAACGTAAGAGTAAAATAATACATACAGTCGAGCATTGCAACCACCTTCACAACCTTCTTTGAAGTCCTTTATTGACAGATGTCAAAATGTCTTTTTTATTTACATGTGTGTATATGTTGTATAAAATTGAAGCAGTAGTGTGAGTAATGCATATTTTAATTAATTTAATGTACTTCTAATGCATTTTATATAAAATAAATAGGTTTCTGCACTTCTCCTCCATATAAACTTTAACTATGCCAAATTTCACGTTCATCAGTTCGCCCAATTCCGTTAAAAAGGGATACAAAGTTAAGGCATCACGTATTAATATATAGATGATAAGAAAGTGTCTTGTATTAATGTCAGTGTTCTAACAAGAAGGCGGCCTTGCTGTCAGAACTTTCCAGAAAGTTTTTGTGACACCGCACAAAACATATTTCCACTTCAATGCTCGTTACAATAAACCAACTATATTACGTAAGAGGTTACAAATATTACATAATAAAATATCGAATAACACAAGATTATAAATAAAAAAATAAAATTATTCCATGTCAGCATAACGTCTCGTTTGAAATTCTAACAAATCTCTAAAATATTAAAAAATAAAAGTCGAGGCAGTTATATACACTGCTGATGGAAGTAAAAACTCAAAGCGATTAAAATAAATCTATTCTCTTTTGAAGTGTCATATTAATTATAGTGAGAATGACGATATTTAAATTTCAGAGTTTGTTTATTGAAATTATTAACATTAGTGTGGGTTGTCATATCTATTGGTACTAGGAGCAAAAATTATATACATTTTTATAAAATCTATTAATCAATCAAGCGTATGATGAGCGAAATATCAATATTATATGTACACAGGCTCCTATACTACACGTCGCTAGTCTTAGGTAAGCCGCGTAGCATAATACAACCGGTCACGCTTACGTAGAATGTCATAACGCGAAACTATAAATTTTCCTTCTGCCATAAAAACCGCTTAACGCGTCTAAAGAAGTCTTCACCTCAGTAATTGACTAACGAACATCTTGCATGCTGATACCTTTTACACTGTAGTTGAGCACTAAGGAAAGGTTGTTGCAAATTCAACCCCTAAGCAAGTGAAAAAGGGAATGAAAATTTATATAAAAACCCGCCATGTTTAAATTTAGATCAATGAAATTGTATATTTAGTTAGTAATTAAAAAAAATACGTATTGTCTTTACAATTAAATAGATAACTATAAAACCCTTTATTAATCAAGAAAAAGTCGTGGGCAATTCTTTAGAATCAATCTGTAGTACCGTAACGCAACATTAAATTATTGCCAAACAGCAGTAATCTATATATATTGTGAGCGTTTTAAAAACGTCGAGTATTAAAAAAATAATGCAATTAAAGCACAAAATCGAACCTAAAACTTCACACGGGGTTTACGATACACGCCTCACGTAATCAAGATAATATGTATACGCCACCCATGTGGGCCAGACGAGCGACTATATAAGGGTGCCTACGTTGCTGCAAAGACACTCGATAGAATCCTATCAAAGCAACAACAAGTGTTAGTTATATTGTTTTGTGTTTAATACGACAACGTAAAAAGGTAGGTCGTGTTCAAATATTATATAGTATTTTTTTTGTTACCTCAATTACAGTGAATTTGTTTTATAATATTGATAACAAGAAAAATCCGAGATTTTTTTTGTTATTTTTACAGAAAATGTTTATTTCGGTATTGTGTCGTGATTACTGATTATCTGTGGTTATGATCAATATTAGGAATATATTTAAGAAATGGATTAATTATAATAATCATAATTAATGTTTAGTTTTTAATTTTAACAAGGTAAGGGTTTTAAATGTATCAGTGTGTTATATTATTTATTTGATTTAATAGAAATAAAAATGTAATTTATTAAATCAGTGATTTTAAAAAATCAATACATATGGACACAATAAAAGTGTTTGGTGTATGTTCGGTATCATTTTTGAAACTATTTAATTTTTTTTCACTCAATTATAATGATTCATTTCTGAACTTTTTAATTTATTTTTGCGTAAAAATAACAAACTACCATTTCTCACAAACTTTCACTTTCATAACAATATTATACATATTTATTTATATAGTAATGAGAAATAATTAATTCTTCAAATACTACTATCTCTATCGACCCCGTTATGAACATACTGTGAAAGTTTTAAAATGACTTAATAATGTAATGAATTTCATCATTTTGAAGCAAGGCTTTTATTCTAACTTCACCTGTACTTGCAAACACGATAGATATATTATAAGTTATTTGACCCTCATAAGTAATACGTTGAATTAAATCTATACATTTATATCAGCAAATATTATAAAGCAGTCATTTTACTATTCTGTCTGTGTATTCCCTCAGTTATTCTAAAGCACTCAACAAATTTTGGTGCAGTTTTCACTATCGTTGACAGAATTTATTCTGGATGATTTACATATATAAGACATGTATATTTTATTGACATACGGTAGAGAAAAATTAATGTATTCTAAAAAAATCGTAAGAAGAAGTTTTCGGTTGCTTACAATGGTAATGTTAGCTAATCCTTATGAGATATATAAAGACAATGTACCACTGAACTGTATATCTCAAAAATTCCCACGGACAAGTACGCGGTTGCATATGTCTATCTTGTAAAAATAATCCATAGTAATCATTTTTATCTCCACCTAGCGGGTCAGACGGACATTGTATCGCCCTGATAATAAAAAAAAACCATGACAACATACCTAAACCTTCCTCATGAATCACTTTATCTACTGGAAAAAACCGCATGAAAATCCGTTCACTAATTTTGAATTTATCGCGAACATACAGACAGATGTGACAAAAGATTTTCTTCTATAATATGTAGCGATATATTCTTATAAAATAATTAGTTATTTGCGAGACTATTTTGACAAATACAATATTAATCCTTATTGGATTAATTAATTTAGTTACTTGCGGTATTTAATGTAGATCAAATATACCATTTACTGTATATCATTTCCAAATAATATATTTAAGAGGCAATTTAAAATAACGCGTGACAAAAAAAAGAAGTTATATATACCTGCGTATATTCTATTACCTACATTGATATATTGTAAATATGAAAACATCAAAAAGGATTTTAACCGTTCTTTCGGCAACCGATCCTCTAGTAGATTATTACTGCCATTGTCGAGAAGCTAACGATATTACAAGTTTATTGCGATCGTTTTAATGTCCTAACGAGATGGTGGCTCTGTTGTTAGAACTTTCCAGGGAGGTTTATGGCAAGTTAGAATACATGCTCCGCGATATTTCTTCCCATCCACTTACTAGTGCACAACGACCAAAATATATTACGCAAAACACCAGCAATCTCACAAAACATAGACAAATAATACAAGATTATGAAAATCCACTACATGACATTTCAAGAACCCGTCAAAAGTCCTTATGAGTCATATTAGTACATCGCACTCATGCGAAGCCGGGGTCCCTAGCACACATATACAAACGACTACCAAAAGGTGAAAATTTGCTTGCGGATTTCTTTTACACTATAAGCGAGCACTACATAAGAATGTTTGGAAAGTCAACCCTTAAACAATTGAAAAAGGGGATGAACTTAACTATAACAAATATATATCGCTAAAGCAAAAGATAACAGTGTCGAATTAAGACTCTAATTAAGAGTAATATATACTAATATTATAAAGCTGACGAATTTGTTTGCTTAAACGCGATAATCTCAGGAACTCCTATTCTGATTTGAAAAAATCTTGCAATGTTAGATAGCTCATTTATCGAGGAAGGCTATATATTATGCTAAGACCAATAGGAGCGGAATTCCAATGAAGAATATTTCTTTTCTTTACCTCGCTTGGGATTACCAAGTCGTAAATTTGTCGCCACCTATGCGTATATTCCGGCAGGTGCACCTGAGAACCAGTTTCCCCTAGGTTTACTGTGTTTATCATCTTGGACTACATCGTTATTTAATATCAGATGAGGTTGTTCTCTAAAATTAAAACCTAATAAAATACAGCTGAGCAAACTGTTATGTGACGATATGGTCTCAAATGATGACACGATAATATTACAAGGTCTCAAGTATAACTGTCAAGAGGCATTGAAAAGTACTTTAACAACAGATTGATTTAATTTGATAGTAGCTATGTACACGGTCAGGTTTGAAGTTTGCGAAGCCTTGTGGTAACGATGAATTTCAGAATATATATAAAAAAATACCTCATAGTCTTCGTTCTTGATCAGTTTAAGTGTATTTTTATATTTAAAAAATCAAAGACAATATTTAAGCCACTAATTTCTTGTTGTGTTCCTATGGAATTAAATAAGCAGGCAGGTGTTAATTTAATTTGGAAAGATCCCCGATAACCCTATTACCTTTCTCTAAATCCGGCACTGATAAGACAAGCGATAATTTGAATGTATGATGCCCTACGATTGGAGCGCAATATTTCTTAAGTTATTTCAAATCTTAATATCAGTTATGAACCCAGGGAATTAATTAATATAATTATTCAATAGTCGTAACCCGTGGTTTTACTCGTATTGAGACTGATTTATACAACCCCATTTCGTACCATTCTTAACAGTGAGTCTTTAGTTTGTCACGTTTTACAATCAATTTAATTCACAGCGACGACTACCAATGTATTGTAAATCTATCAATGCACACTCTTGGGCTTTACTATATTTATTATTAGATATAGCGCAGTCACTTTGTCATATATAAAAAAATATTGGTACTTAGTGACTTCTTGTCAGAATAGTCGACATGTATAAGTGTATAAGTAATACTCCGTTGTTAAATTGTGAAAATATAGGCTAGAACATTATAGAACGAATGAGTTGTTCAAATATAAATATGACAGCGGTAGTTCATTCGGATAGCGTTCATAGACGTTTGAATCCTGCAATTAGCAGTAATAATGAAACTGTAGTTACCAGTTAGGTTGTACATCATGTGAAAATGTGGTCACAGTCTAGAAGGTTTCGCAATAAGTCTTATATCTTATATACGAGAATTTAAAAAATCGGATGAACAAACGGACAAACTCTCCACCTTTATAATATCAGTATAAATTAACGCAAGGTCAGTTTTATTAGCATTAAAAGTATCTGACCACTTTTATAAATTTAATTTTAAATTTGTATAAATGTAAGCTTCATTGAATAAAAATCTATATCCATCTCGATAATCTTTATCTATACTAATTTTATAAAGTTGGAGGGTTTGTTTGTTTGGTTGAACGCTCTAATCTCAGGAACTACTGTTTCGATTTGAAAAATTCTTTTAGTGTTATATAGCTCATTTATTTAGGAAGGCTACATATCATCACGCTAAGACCAATAGGAGCGGAGCATCAATGAAGAATGTTTCAAAATCGTTTTTTTTTCCTTTTGAGAGCTTCCGCTGCGTTTTAGCGTTAACCCAAAGTAACTATTCCACGCGGACAGAAACTAGTATATTATAAAACATAATCGCTTTTTGCGTCTCTCTGTGTGTCCTGGTGGCCGAGTAGCTTAAACCGTGGAATGTCAGTTCCATGGCCGCGGGTTCGGACTAATTTAAATCGGCAAATTTATCGGCTGACGGTGAAGGAAAACATCGTGAAGAAACCTGAACCTGAGAAATGTTCTTGTAGTACTACGATATGTGGGAATATATAGAACTATGGATTTCTTACAGGCTGATGATGATAATCTCTATTTCGTTACTTTTTCTAAACTACACAACGGATTTTGATAATGCTTAAATGCTAAAAAGTAAACAAACAACGGATGTATTGTAATGAAGTTATAAAAATATTTTCCGAACGCTTAGACAGTTACAGAAACGTGTTAGCTACCTTTAAAACTGAATGTAGATTAAAATATTCCTTTACGGTGTTATACTTCAACGAGTATCTTAAGAAATATCTCAAATTTACAAATAAATTAAATAAATAAAAAAGTGTTATATTTCTTACAAAATAATAGCAGTGCATAAAAAAACTATAACTACGCTAAATATACTTTTTTTATATTTAAAATTACGAGAAACAAAAGAGAGTTGATATTTGAATGAGCCTTTATACTTATGAACTGTAAATGACCAAAAAAATCGATCAGATCTTGTGTGTGCCAAAAATATTTTGTCACTAACGATGACATATTAATTAAAGGTCGTTGCACCCGTATTTAGTTTAAATTATTTTTAAAAAAAACATAATAATATATAGGTCGTCGTTGTCAATAATCTTTCTTTTTTGGGCAAACTCGATCGAGCATTGTGGTTAATTGTGGTTACTTAAAAAAAATTGCAGATTTTTTCATTTCTATATTTATTACAATTTAATTCATACAATATCATAGAACAAGGTCAACGGGTTACTTCATAAAATTGCAAAATTTTACAAACCACTTACATTACTTGTATATTAAAGAACATAAGAAATGGAACTCATTACACAATGCTATAGTGAAAAGAAAACACTGACAAACAGCAAATTGTATTATGACGTCAATTGAAAAATGTTAACGTCGCTAAATGCTTCAAATCGCTACATACTTATATCACTCGTTGTTTCTAAAGATAATTCTTTATTAAAGTTTTTCTATACTTTTATTTTAGTTAGTATTTTTAGGGTTTGTTTTTTTAATCACTTACTTTTAATTTTCTTTCGTACTGAACCACATACACAAAAGATTTCATTATGAGAGACATACGTAAAATTACCTGTTAAATATGTTTACTACATAAGACTTACTTTCCATCTCAGGATTAAAGTTTAACTATTTGTAAATTGAATTCAGCGCCATCTAACGACAAAATTGTGAACTATTCTGAATTATTGAGTTTCTGTTTTATCGTCATAATGATACAATAAATTAAAGTATATCCATACTAATACAATAACACTTTAGTTTAAGTACGTTATTTAAGTTTAACTTATAACGTTTACTACGATAGGAATTCTAGTGCTCGAGAAAATTCTTGCAGTGTGCTGCTATCTAGTGGCACTTATATATAAATTGATTCTTTACTGAATATCCAGTACGACGTAGAAACTTCAGAGGTGAATGAATTTATTTGCTTTAATTCTGGAAGATAATAGAGAGTAGAGAGAAATGAGTAAGTTATAAATACATAGAAGTCATGAAATTCGACAGTTATTTTATTTTGCAATAATTAATATATAATGAATACATACCAAAAATTTAAAATAACGTGAAAAGTTACAAGTCTAAAAATAATACAGCGTTAAGAAAGAAACAGACTATTCGATTTCTTTTACATCGGACGTTAATTTTAAACTAGGTTCTGTTGTAAAAGTTAAATATTTCTGTTAAAATTATTATCAACATTTTTCCTTTTTTTTAATTTGTTATGTAAAATAATCCGCATAAAATGAATGGTTATATTAATGACGAGTTTGTGGTTAAGTTTTCTATAAAAATACTAAAGTGGTACATGTAATATATAAAGGTTAAAATTCCTAAACATAAAATGTATTAATTGATATTTTGTTCCAGATCAAAAATATTGTTTTAAGCGACATCTTTCATCCAGTAGGCAGAATGAGTAATTTAGTTTCTGCACAAACCGTGCTGTTGGCGCTAGTGGTCGTGTTACAATGCAGCTTTGAAGCTCACGCACAACTCGACACCACGAAACTGGATAACAGTCTACAACCCAATGGTATTTTTATATATATTATTAATTTATTGTCATACTATAATTCAGTAGGTGAAGAGAGAATGGGATATTAAACAAAAATATTATAACCATGTGCAGAAAACAAATTTCAATTCATCTTATCTAGGAAAAAGTAATATTTTTAGAGAGAGATTAAATCTATATTAATTCGAGTGAAGTCGCGAACAAAGGATAGTTCCTTAATTATTTTGTTAAATCTTCTCCTTTAAATTAACCCATAAAATATATTGTTTATTATACAATTATATATAAAATTATAAAGAAAAGACAAAAGGTATAAATAAATATATCATTTCATTACAATATTACATACATGTATGTCTGTTGGCGATAAACTCAAAAACTACTAAACCGTTTTTCATGCGGTTTTCACCATTAGATAAAGTAATTCACGAGGAAGGGTGGTGTATATGATTTGTCAAGATTTTTTAATTATCAGAGCGGGACAAGGTCCGCTGGACCCGCTAGTATTACATGAATATATTGTCTAGTATAGGTATGCATATACGCACGTTCATTATAAGATATGCAACATAATGATCCTTTTTTTAACACTTGATTTTAATTCATTTTATGTTATAAGGATACTAAAATATCCCATCAAATCCATTTGTTTTAACTAGTTACAAGGGTTTTTAAAAAGTTCTGTTTGTCTCTAATTTAGTTGCAATTTTAGTATGAGCTTAGTATTGCATTTATTACAATTTCTATAACAATTTAACAGATAAATAACCCTTTTGCATCATGTTAGGTCTTTTTCTAAACCCTTCTCACTAGCTACGACTCTCAAGTTGTAAAATCGATTGCCAAGCATTTTGTCGTGGATTCCAACAGCTGCATTTGAGCCAGTCTTCCTCTAGCGTGTTACTCTTACCATCTTGGACTTCAACCAAATGAGTTTGTAGTCAATCTATAAATTATTTTTAAAAAAGTCGAGGAAGTCATACAGACTGCCGAAAGAAGTGAAAACTGAAATCAATGGAATAACTGTGTTCTCTTTTTAATTTTTTAATTAATTATTGCCTGAATTTGGTATTTAAATTTCACATCTATTCACACTCTGAACTATAATTACATACATTTTAATACAGTTACAAAACAATATATACGAGCGCAATACTGTCGGTCACGTTTACTACCATGTCATGACGCGAAAATGCAAAAGTTTTCACTTAAAAAAAAACGCCATCAATACAAATAAAACGTACAGCCGAATATTTTAAAATTTAGATAATTTTAAACACAAAACTTAATCTCTTCCCGGTGACCAGACAACAAAGAATTATACTGTCAAATGACATAGACTGAGTAACCTAGGCAAACAGATGGTCTGTTTAGGACACGGGTTGAATTGAATTGCAAATCGGTGGCGGCGGATTGTTATTTTCAAAGTATAATTGTGTTTCTAGTCTATGATATTTGTGTTCTCCCTTTTTTATGTTTAGAGTTGACGAGAGACGAATTGGTTTATTTAAAAACTTCATGAGAATCGTTTGAGAAAGGTCTAATGTTTTTTTTAATTAATAGATTTTAACTAATGACATTATAACAATATAGATACGTCATAAGGGCTTCGACAGTGCCTAATTAAATCTTGGCTAGATAGCTTATTTTTTAAGACTGCCCCGTCAATCCGCCCGAATCTAAGCAACATATAACTATTTCTTTTTCACCACCGATACTGAGAATATGCCGTCTTACTTCCACATTTTATCTAAGACAGTGTGGCGTTACAATGTTACTTTACATATGTGTGCGTTATCGTGCCATTTGTTTTGTTGAAATATCTTGTAGGTAACGTATCTTTAGTTATAATATCGTTGGTTTTAGCACTATATGTGACAGAAATGCGAATGTTAAGGTAATGACAGAGAAGTTGAGGAGTAATAGGTTAGCATCGTACGGGCATGTCATGAGGAGAGATGAAAACTATGTAACTAGAAAAGTTTGGAGTGAGATGGTATAAGATATAAGAGTAGAGGAAGACCGAAAATGTATGCATGGATTGTGTGAAAAATGATGTGTGAGGTGTGAGTACTAAGGTGACATGTTACAGGGGAGAGTGGACAAGGAAAACATGTTGTTTCGACCCTACTTAGGTGAGATAAGGATAAAAAAATTATAATGAGGTTTTAGCTTTTGAACACCTTTTGAGCATCTCACCTGATTTTAAATGATATGGAATCATATTGTAAATATGCTAGAGAGGATTGGCTCTTACAACCAGCTGCCAGAGCATAGCTATAGGTGCTTAGGTGGGCTTAGAAAAGTCTTAACACCTTGCTATGGTTGCATCGTGATCTTTTCCTTTGCCGAAAGCTCTGGCCACAATGATTCGAGCTTACGCTAATCGACACAATAATCAAGATAATATCAACTCAACATCCTTTAACTTGTTATCAATCTAGATGTATAAATAAGATTGATTTGAAACGGTCGAAGTAATCTGATAGAAACCTTTATATGTAGATAGAAGACTCTTCAAAGTATTGTTAAAGCGTCATGTCATTAGTGTTGTGTTGTGTTTAGGTGTGTGGTTAGGTGTGTTGGCTAATTAAATTATAAAAATTAAAAGTTGTGTATAGTTATAATATAGTATAGTTGAAATGAAATATAGTATTCCAATTAATTTTGAAGGGAATCAGATGAATACACTACGGAGGCAGTAAACATGATTTTTGTCGGAATTATTTTGTAATATATACGAAAATAATACACAACAATTAATGTAAATTAAATATTTTGTAATTATAGTTCCCGCACCAACACCGAAACGTCGCGTCCTCAGGAAATTTGTCCACATAACCGAGGCACCACCGAAGGTCGCCCGACTGACTCCAGGCATTAGGCTGACATTGGAATGCCCCGTGGTAGGGAAACCAGCTCCAGCAGTCGAATGGTTGAAAAACGGTGAACCGATACCTGAGGTAAATATTCTTAATTTTTTAAATATCTTACTTTTAGCTATAGATAGTTCTTCTTACAACTATACTCCATAATCTAATAACATCTAATACTTGAGACATCCAAGCCAACCTCACCTGCACGTGGTGCACCCTGCTGAATAACGAACGAGGCAACGGCGAAAGCGGGGTGGTAGGGTTTTACAGCCCGACTGAGTCGCAACCACCATGTATATGGCGAAAAAGCCCGTCATAGTGATTCGCTTTTGCAAGTCGCGTTTCGGGATCAGCCTCTGCATATCCAGCTTTTCGCAAGCCGGCATTAAAGCGCGGACCGGCGATGGATAGTGTGTCACTCGGTGGTCGCCATTGTTTTTGAATTGTACTGTGCTTACCATCAGGCACATTGCAGTCATTTTGCCGTGCTACTATAAAAAAAAAACACAATTATAACTTACATAAATGCCAACTTTCATGAAGATTGGTTCAGTAGTTTCGTAGTTCATCGGGAACAAACATCGTAACACTGGATTTTTATATATTTAGATATATCAACGTATATAACTTATATGAAAGGAATAGAACCATAAAACTTATTAAAATTACATTTATTTTCAGTTCGGTGAAGAATCGAATGAGCTGTTCGCATCTCATGCAAGCAGCGTTGGACGGCTGACTAGTAAACTTGTTATTGATTCGGCGGCAGACGGTGATGAGTTTACTTGCGTGGCCACTGCTGGGCTTAAAAGGGAAACGGCTACGACCACCATCTTTACCGCATCAGGTAATTAACAAAAAACTATTTCAATCTAATAAATAGCCTTACTAGAATATTGAAGATACTTTTAATGTACACTTACATTTCGAGGAATATATTTGTTGCCACTTTGTAATAAATACTGTAGAAGTTATAACGCATTGGTTCTAGTTGGATCCAAAATTTGTCAGTAATCTTTTCTCTCAGTATATCATTATTCTACGTCTTCGCTTATTTTAGTCCGGTGACGCTGTGAAGGCACGTCATTTCTGCAGTACTATAAATTCTATTCTGAATTTAAACTATCCTTATGGAACCTGTGTTCAATTTGACTTCAATATCATCTAATGTTAAATGACGTTTGTCTAAGGTGATGAACACGTCAAGTCTAGAGGAAGCTGGCTCTTGAGTGCAGCTGCCAAAACACACCAACAAGTCCTTGGTGACACATGTGTTAGTTGAAAGTGGTAGCTAGCCAAGCGGATTAAAAGAAACCCCTAGTATAAACCCATCACGATTTTATCCTACACCGAAAGCTCCTACCCAGTTGCTAGGATTCAAACTAAGCCATAATTACTTCAAGAGAACAGAATTGAACAGAACCCTTGTTCCGATCATTCAAGTAATGCTATTTTGATATTTTCAGGTGATGAAGACCTTCTTACAATCCAAAAACTCCTCCTGAAGCCTTCAAAACCAGTGATCACTTTGTACTTAAATGAGATCTTCCAAGACATTGGCACAGATGTGATCCTTCCTTGCAAAGTATTCAGCAACACCAAGTCTCAAATATTCTGGCAAGATGCTGACGACAATGTAATTTACGGAGAAAGCGGCAGGATGCGGGTAAATTACACATTTTATTATCATCATCTACCTATAAGAGACCTACTGCAGACTCTAAACCTCTTCCCGTAGGAAGATATGGGCATAAACTTTACGCCAGCTCATGGAGTAATGGCAATTTCAAACCCTGAGAGATCCAGAGTTCTATATTTCCTCACATACTGTAGTGCTACAAAAATATTTACTAGGTTCAGGTTTCCTCACGGTGTTTTCCAATAGACGTCATTATCGTTCAGATATTGATCCACCTTATAATAGCCTTTATAATAAGAATTAAGATGTGTTTTCAAGCATAGTGTTTATTACTAGATAAACATAATAATATTCCAATAAAAAGACAGTTATTCTGGATTATTTATACCATATTTTTATTTATAAGATTCTGTTACGCGTATCACATTTTATTGCAGTTTTTGAATTTACGCCTTTAGAAAAGTATTGTTTTAGCGCCATCTATTAACAACGTTATAAATTACAGGTGTTGCCGTCAGGCGATTTGCTGATAAACGGACTGCGCTGGTCGGATATGGGTAACTTCTCGTGTGTAGCGAAAAATATACACGGAAAAGACTCTGCTGCTACCTTCGTCTATCCTACTAGACCGCGATCATAAATATGTAAGTCAATATTGCAATTTTGCGTTGTAATACACATAAAGACATGTTACAAACATAAAATGTTGCAATTAGATATAACCTTTCAATTAAATTCTATTTTTATTTATGAACACGATTGAAAACTAATTTGTATATATATTACATTATAATTGATTATAGCGCCATCTATTAGCAGTAAGGAGTAACATTTCATTATGTTAGGTGAATATAAAAGTTAACAATAGACTGTAACGAATTCTTTCTTTTTTCAGAATACGATCCACATATACACTTAGATCTGACCAAGGCTACACGAACTATACCCACCGATCGACGCATACTGACTATAATTATGTTCCTATAGTTATATAATCTTGCCATAGTGATTAATTTTTTTATAGCTATTAAGTTTTTACATATAATATTTAAGATTGTATAAAATAATTATTTATTTAAATGTACTTAAATAGTTTTTAATTTTTCATGATTATTTGTTATGTATATTTTTGAAACGACGTAACTACATATACGTTCTGTAAAAATAACTACAGAGATCTCTGAATTATGTCCTGGATTTTATAGAAAAAAATCCGATTTCTACAACCACTAAACTTCATCAACAACGCTTTGTTTTTGAGTCCTACCTATTAATTAATTACATGTCATCCACAACACATCAGTACATTAAAAATAATCTAAGAGAACTCCGCTTCAACAACATTGATAGAGTTCGCTATAACAAATGTCGTTAAGATAATTATTTTAATATTTGTAAGACAGTATTAAAAAATACCGCCATGTTGGCTTATGTTATTTATAGTAAGTTATTTTCTATTAAATTGAATAATATCTTTTTAAAACCGAATACGATTATTTACTCGCTAATGAAGTAATTCACAGAATAATGAATTTAAACCTTTGTTACTAAGTTGAAAAAAAAAACTGTAGATTTGACAGATCTGAAATAAATTTATTTAAGTATTTTACTTTACTTAACCATTCCCCTTGTTTTTAATTCAAAATTTTGCGTGAGATACTCAGACTACCATAAAATTTAATAAGGAAATAATGTACGTTATTGTTTTCACCGCCCACTAGATAGAAAGATCTGTAACTGAATTATATTGTTTACAATTTTTCCTTGAATTTGTACTTATCGTGTCATCTGTATAGTTTTTAGTTTTAATAAAACCCGATAGGTGGTGCTGTTGGCAAGATCACTAAATTGTTTTTTCTACTTATCACTGTCTACTTTGTTTTCTTTTTGAATTCTCAAAAAACACAACAACAAATTTTAATTCAATATCATTTTTGAAGTTTGAGATATTAACATTATCAGGACTTTTGTTCACAATGTGCGTCCGCTAATTTATGTATAAATAATATCAATAGATAAAAAATGTAATTTGAATGGATTTAAAATGAACAGTATTGTAGGATCTGTTAATTATTTATTATTGTAAGATTTATTTTTTTAAATATTTTTGTAAGAATTATTTTATTTAAATAATTTATTTTCTAATATTATTGTTAAATGTATATAAATATATTTATGACATGATCTCCTGTGATTAGAAATATAATGTTTAGTGTATACATTGTCTTTTTCTTCTTATTCCTATTTATCATTTGAACGAATCTATCAGTTTTCTTCAGTTCAGTTTTCTAAATCGAATGTAATCTATACTAATATTATAAAGAGTTAAAGTTTGTGAGTTTGCAACGTTGTAGGTGGTAATCGCAGGAACTACGAATCCGATTTTGAATATTTTTTACCAATAGAAAACCACTTTTTTTTTTTTTTTTCGAACTGACTACGCTATTGACCAAGCAAGGTCTTAACAGCTTCACCGGACTACTAAGGCGAGCGCTTAAGGCACTCAGCCGATTTTATTTTGACAACTAGCTCAAGGGTGCGCGGCACACCTCGGCTTTGGCTGTTGCCTGATACAAGCAATTCGCGACCTATCTGAGCTAACCTAAGCTAAGCTAACTATTCATACATATACGAGTTGTTGAAACATAAATGTGTACCAAGCATACATACCTCAACAACCCTTACATATATTTCGTATCGGATAATATTCTAAACAATCAAACTGCGATCAAAAGCGCAACCTATATACAAAAGAAACGAAAATAAACTTATTTACCAAGATCTGTCCAAGTTCGTAACATCCAGGCCCGTATTCGCCAAAATTCTTCCAAGAAACTTTTAACAGCGATGTGGAAAAATATTTCGAAAGTACTCGTCAGCCGTTGTGAAGCGATATCGTGGAACAATCTAAACTCGTATCAAAGTCTACGCTGCAGTTTTAAAGCGATGGAAACCGCTTGTACGATATCTGACATAGATTAACGATTTTGGTTACAGATTCGACGGTTCTGTGAATCATTGACGCTCGTCATCTCCTTTGATTTACATCGTAGTTGTTTTTGTTTCGAGTCGTACCTGCACCAGAATGAGCGCAGGGAGCCGTCCCAGCGGATGCGAACCCACTCAAATGAGGGTGGGCAAGCTCCACGCGCGAGGTGAGGGAGGCAACTCACTGTTTGTCTCCCTTCCCGTAGACGCGGCACGGAAGCTGGTCGAGGCCGGTCGCCTCCGGCTCGGCTGGAGTATGGCTCGAGTCGTACACCTGGAAAGCAGACCTCTCCGCTGCTACAGGTGTATGGGCTTGGGCCATACCCGGCCGATATGTCCATCGGCCGTGGAGCGTAGGGGGGCCTGCTTCCGGTGCGGGGAGGATGGCCACCGCGCAGACGGTTGCAAAGCGGGCACGCCGCGATGCGCCGTCTGCGCAGGCGCCGGCCAGTCGGCGGACCATATTATGGGGGGGGCTAAATGCCGACCCCCCCATGTGAAAGGAAAACGGCCCCTCTTGAAGGGGGCCGAAATGGAGGTAGTTGCTGAGAAATAGTTAATGGACTTTATCCACAGCAACTACCTCCAAACTAATGCAAACCACTGCGCTGCTGCCCAGGACCTGCTCCTGCAGGCGGTGGCGGAGTGGGACATCGATGTTGTGGTGGTCGCGGAGCCGTACCGTGTCCCGGACCAGCCGCACTGGGCTGGAGACGTGGACGGCTCCGTGGCTGTGCTGTCTGGAGGGGGACTGCCCCTCACAGTCAAGGAGAGGGGCTCCGGGTTCGTGGCAGTCACCTCACGGGATCTCGCGACCCTCGGGGTCTACTTCTCCCCGAACCGGCCCCTCATCGAGTTCGAGTCCTTTCTCGACTCGCTGGGGCCGGTCGTGAGGCGGCTGGAACCGCTCCCCATCGTCGTACTGGGCGACTTTAACGCCAAATCCAGGGCGTGGGGAGCGGTGGCCACGAGCACACGCGGCGAAGCGCTTGAGGAGTGGGCAGCCCAACATGGGTTGTCCCTCCTCAACAGGGGGAACGCTTACACGTGCGTGCGACACAACGGGGGATCTATAGTAGACGTATCGTTTGCTTCCCCGTCGGTCGCACGCCGTGTCCGGGGGTGGAGGGTGATGGAGGAGGTGGAGACCTTATCGGACCACCGATATATCAGGTTCGAGGTCTCCACCTCCCACGATGTGCCGACAACCCGCCCTCGGACAAGTGCGAGGTTCCCCCGCTGGACGATGGGCCGCCTCGACTCGGAGCGAGCGAAGGAGGCGGCCATCGTCCAGGCGTGGGTCATGTCCCCTCCGGACAGAGATATCGACGCGTCCGCAGCCCGCCTCCGTGATGCTCTCACGGAGGTTTGCGACGCGTCGATGCCGCGGAGCGTACACCGCCCGAAGAGGAGGGCGGTGTACTGGTGGTCGCACGAAATCGCGGAACATCGTGCGGCCTGCTCCGCGGCCCGGCGGCTGTACGGGCGCAGCCGCCGGAGAAGGTCCAACAGGGACCCCGAGGAGGAGGCCCGGCTGTATGGCGACTACAGGACCTGCAGGAAAACACTGCAGGTCGCCATCAGCCGGGCGAAAGAGCAGGCATGGGAGGAGATGCTCCAGGAGCTGGAGAGGGACCCGTGGGGGCGCCCGTACAAGATGGCCCGGAAGAAGTTCCGCGGCCAGGCGCCCCCGGCATTGGAGACTCTCCAGCCGGAGGTGGTTGAGAGGGTCGTGGGAGCATTGTTCCCCGACCCTCCGGAGCTCCTCCCTCCTCCCATGCCTCCTCCTCAGGTGGTAGAAGAGGCGCCGTTCGACCCTCCCCCAGTCACGGAGGACGAGATGGGGAGGGCGAGTGAGCGCCTCCGCACTGGCGGAAGAAAGGCACCCGGCCCCGACGGGGTCCCGGGTCGGGTGCTGGCCATTGCCATTGCGCCGGACCATCTAGGGGGGTGGCTTCGGGAGCTGTTTGACCGCTGTCTTGCGGTTGGACAGTTCCCGAAGCCCTGGAAAACGGGGCGGCTTTGCCTGATGGCGAAGGAAGGCCGCCCCCCGGACTGCGCGTCCGCGTACCGGCCCCTAGTGTTGCTGGACGACACCGGGAAGGCGCTCGAGAGGATCGTTGCCTCCCGGGTCGTCCGGCA
>MU158862.1:262524-340479 GCA_015888305.1 Antheraea pernyi
ATAATTAAATAAATAATTGAAAAGTAAATAAATATATAAAGAAATGACTGAAGGATTAAAGAAATACGTAAATAAATAGATAAATAACTAAGTAAACAATTAAGTATACCAAGAAATAAACAAGGCAATAAATAAATACAAAGGAAGGGTCTCACTCAATTCCAAGAAACAGAACGCAGGTGTGTCGGATCGGAACAATGAAAACGAACGCTCACGAAGTAATAACTGACGTCACTAAATCACGAGTATCGCGCAGCAAAGCGGACAACCATTCCCATTGACGGCCCGATCGGAACTCCCAATAGAAAACCACGTTATTTGTGAGCGTCATAGGTTATATAATACGTCTTTACATATGAAATTGCCGTTCTGCAGTACTGGCCATTTCAAATCAAAATATTTTTTGTTTGACTAAGAAGTCTAATTTCAAATTAATTTTATTTTAAAAACATGGAATTCTTTTTCCAAAAGTAGTCAATAAAGAATTATTGATTAGTGTTACATTTTCAACGCATTTCAATCTTTTTTGTCATCATGGATACGTTAAAAATTCGAGTAATTATGGAATATGAGCAACATCAACGACGATTACGGAGATAACACTACAAACCAACGCACCACCTATTATTGGTATGCTCGCTTCCATTCTGGGAATTTCGACCTGAAAAATGAACCTCGCGGTCGTCCGAAGACTTTGGTTGACAATGACGAATTAAAGGCGATTGTGGAAGCTGGTGATACACAATCTACGGCTGAATTAGCGGCAGCTTTCGACGTTAGCGTCAAAACAATATTGGTCCATTTGCGTCAAAATGGCAAGGTAAAAAAGCTTGACAAATGGGTGCCCCACGAACTCAATGATCGCCAGCGCGAAGTACGCGTCGAGACGTGCCTTGCACTGCTCAACAGACACACAAATTAAGGAATTTTAAACCCCATTGTTCCCTGCGATGAAAAATGGAAACTGTTTGATAACCGCAAGCGCTCAGCAAGTTGGTTGGATCCTGGTTCAGCACCTAAACAATGCCCTAAACGAAAACTTACCCCTAGAAAAGTGATGGCCACTGTTTGGTGGTCTAGCGCCGGTGTGATTCATCACAGCTTCTTACCAAACGGGGTGCGCATTACTGCACATGTGTACTGTGAAGAACTGAACACAATGATGGAGAAGCTGGCACATCTCCAACCAGCATTGGTCAATCGTTCGTCTCCGCTGCTCCTGCACGACAACGCGCAACCTCATACTGCACAGCAGACGGTCTCCAAGTTGCAAGAACTGGGGTTGGAAGTTTTGCGTCATCCGCCCTACTCACCAGACCTTGCGCCTACAGACTACTACTTTTTCCAGAATTTGAACTCCTTGGCGGGAAAAAAATTCAATACCCGAGAGGCAGTACAAAATGCCTTTGAAGAATTTGTTGCCTACCGTCCAGCTGATTTCTTTAAGAAAGGCATCAATAAACTGCCACTGCGTTGGCAAAAATGCATTGATTGCATTACTTCGATTAATACAAATAAAAAATACATGAAAAAAATTCGTTTAAATTTTTTATACAAAACCGCAATTTCATAGATATAGACCTAATATTATTTTGCGATAAGTGGCGCCACAATCGTTAATTTCAAAAGACACTACAGTCGCTCATAAAAATCGTTGCCGAATAAATTCAATTTTGATTTAACGATTTCAAGTGCCCTCATTCGCGACGACCTTTCATATTACAACACAATAAAATACAATGTTTCACATATGATCATTTCTAAATATCTGCTTATCCATTAACCGGCAAATCGTAAACGTATTCCGATATAATTTCGTATAGTTCACAACGATCCACAGTAAGTAGGTTCGGTTTAAACTTAACCTTTTCAAATGTTATACGGTGAGACACGAGCAATCGATTTTTACGAACACAAAATGCTATCGAACTGTATTTGTGTTATATTTTCACAAGAATTTATGATTTAAATACGTGATATATTTATTCATCATTTTTACCACATCATATTATTATTCCTCAATATGAGCGTTTGAGCATTGAGCTATTAAGAGATTACATGCCCTTAACAGTTAAAAATGGAATGGTGGTAGAGCCACGCTGAAACTATTACTGGTTCCAGCATGAATGGGTCGGCTCGTCCGGGGTAGTACCACCCTCTCATAGAAAACCCACGTGATGTAACAGTGCTTGCATTGTTGCGTTTCGTTCGGTCAGTGAGAGCGCCGGAGACCCACCTCCCCTCCCCTAACCCTTCCCCCCAAAGGGTGGCAACGCAATTACAACTCCTCCGGTGTTGTTAGTGTCCATGGACGGTGGTGATCACTTAACATCAGGTGACCCACATGTTCGCTTGCCACCAATGACATAATTGGTTATGATTTACTTCCACTTTTGTAGATAATTCTTAATAATTGAATACTGCATATTTTTTAATATTCTACACAATCGCTTGTAATTGTTTTTTTTTTTAAGATTTACAGTTTCTATACACCAACAACGCAGTTTAAATTTTGCTGGTCATAAGGTTTTAAGTTTTTTTAATCATCTCCATATTTTACATGTACAAAATGTTGAGATCTTGAAAAATAACGTAAAATATTAGAACGGCTTATATTGGATTTAGCTCATTTAGAAACGTAAACAACTCATTTCTATTGATAAAATCTATTTCTTATATAGGCATAGAAGTGATTTAAATTTATACATAAATTAGTCCAGTTAAAGCTGGTCAATAGTGTCTAAATTGGATTTAGCTCATTCTGTACTTTATTTGATATATATTTTTTTATAATATCTTAATTATTGAAATTATATTATAAATAATATGTTTAATATACAAGTATATAGCTATATACCGTGTTATATGGTTCCGAGAGTTGGGCTACGAAAGAAACGGATGAGAGAAAACTACATATGGCAGAGTGGTGGAACTAGAATGGATAAGATTAAGAATGAGTATATCAGAGGAAGTTTGAAAATAGCGCAAGAAAAGAGAAGTTGAGGAGTAATAGGTTAGCATGGTATGGGCATGTCATGAGGAGAGATGAAAGTCATGTAACTAGAAAAGTTTTGACTATAAAAGTGGACAGTATAAGAGTAGACGAAATGTGAAAATGGTATGGACGGATTGTGTGAAAATTATATATGGAGAAAAGGTATGAATATTGAGATGACATCTGACACGGGAGAAAAGAGAGTGGAAACATCATGTACCAACCCAAGTAGGGATAAGGTTGAGAAGAAGATGGTTATACAATAATAATATTTAAAATACATGCCACCGTTACCTGTAAATAGGACTGTATCTACCAAAAATATTAAATTGTATACTATATTCAAAACTCCATTCATTGTTTTGTTCTATACAGGTCGAGTTGTGAATGCCTGTCGCCTTGGTTATCGGTCGCTGGGCGCACCTTTCTTCTGATATATTACAGATCATGGGATCTAGAAATTGTTATGTAGCTTCGAGGCACTTAGGCACTCGGCCGATTTTATTTAACAACTAACTCAAGGGTGCACGGCACACCTCGGCTTGGGATGTTGCCTGATACATGCAATTCGCGACCTATCTGAGCTAATATAATTATTCATACATATATGAGTTGTTGAAACATATATGTGTACCAAGCATACATACCTATCGGATAATTTTCTAAACTATTTCAGTTTGATAAGGGAAAAACATAAAACCCTTCCACTTCCATGTGTAAGCGTGTATGCATGCAAGTGTGTGGAAGTGATATGTGTATTATTGTCGCAGTGATGTAAGATTTTATGTCACTGTATCGCGCGAGCAGCGCAATCAAGGGTTCCACGACGACAGAACGGACTTAGGCTTTGAGCCGCTGCCGAGAGGGGCCTAATCTGGTGTGCAGGAGCGAAATTTACGTCCAGACCACGGCGGCGTAAATATAAAGTGGTATGAAGAAGAAACGTAAAATAAAAGGAATTAAACACATAATAACAGAAGATATACGCATTTTTTCTTTCCTGAAGCCAAATAAAAACAAATAAAAGGATAATAAATATCAATATTATCAAAACAAAAGTTCATCTACAAATTTTGACAATCACGGCAGCGACGAGCATACAAATAAATAAAATAATGGCCCTACCCAGTTGTTTTTACATACTTAACATGGGGTGCAGTACAGGTACTTTCCTGTGCTAAAAAAATCAGGTGATGAAATAGATTGTTAACTCCTTTATTATAATGTGGTTTTCTATTTTCTTTCTTTGTAACATTAAAAAAATAAAAATAATTGATTAACGCCTTAATTCATGATGCTTCTACCGTTTTCTGTATAATTCATTTTATACATCGAAGTCCTTGTAATTTATCACGGGATGTACGTAAAATATTAATTACTGTTATCAAAATATACATAAAAGCTTCAAAACCAATGACGGAACCATCATAACAGCTAATAAATGAGCCGCCATCTTGTGTCAAATGTCAAACAGACATTTTAAACAGACTTAAAACATGCGTCTACTGTTTTTTGAATTTATAGGTATTTAACTACCGACTAACATGCAACTGATTAACATTAATGAACGTTTATGAGTGAGAAATATTTAATTGGCATTTAAAAGTAAGGCCGCTTATGTACAAAATTAAATAAGTTTTACAAACAATGTTCATACTAATTGATTATTATTTTTTAACGATATACCTTGAACATTCGGATTAGCACGCCACTAAGGTCTGTGAATTAATGGGATCATTAGAAAGGGAATGTTCTGGGCCAGTCATCTTGTGACCTTCTGCGCTAAATAACATCGGATGTCTTTTTGCTCCTCAGGACCTGTGCAGACGGACGTTTTCAAGACGCGCATTACAATAAAAACGCAGGCGGACTTTATCTATACATATAATAAAAATGAAGCGTCTGTATGTAAAATCAAAATAAAAAAAAATCTACTACTTGGGTACGAAAGTATACACGGTACTGATAACAAAAATGCAATTTTTAAAATTTTTGTCGATCTGCCTGTCTGTTTGTTCCGGGTAATCTCCGAAACGGCTAGACCGATTTTGACAAGAATTTCACTGACACATAGCTGAAATTACAGCGGGTTTCTTAAGCTACTCTAAATTAGACTAGGTAATAACCGCGGCTTCATGTGCAATACTATCTCCAAAACGATTGGACCGATTTTCACCAAATTTTTACCAGCAAATAGCGGACATCATTTCAAGTAATTTAGTATATTTTAATATGGCCTAGCTGGTAATTGTGGCTTCGCCTGCATTACTATCTTCAAAACAGTTCAACCGATCTTCACGAAACTTTCACCGGCAGATAGCTGATCTTATAAAAAGTAATTGAAGCAATTTTAGTTTATACTAGATGTTAACCGTGACTTCGCCCGCAATGCTATCTACAAAACGTTTCGATCGATCTTCAGATAACTTTCAGTGGCAGATAGCTGATCTTATAAAAAGTAATTTAAGCAATTTTAGTTTATACTAGCTGTTAACCGTGGTTTCGCCCGCAATGCTATCTCCAAAACAGTTAGACCAGTTTTCACAAAACTTTCACTGGCAGATAGCTGACATTACAAAAAGTAATTTAGGCAATTTTAGTTTATACTGGCTGTTAACCGTGGCTTCGCCCACAGTGCTTTCTCTAATACGGTTAGACCGATTTTCATGGGACTTTTACTGGCAGCTAGCGGACCTTATAAAAAGTAATTTGATTTATTTTAATTTAGACTAACTGTTAACCGTGGCTTCGCCCGCTGTGCTGTCACCAAAACGGTTACATCAATTTTCACGAGATTTTCACTGGTAGATAGCGAACCTAATAAAAAGTTATTGAGGTTGTTCTATTTTGGACTAGCAGTTACCCGCGACTTTGTCTGCATGAAATTTAGCAAGATTTCAACTCATTCTTTATTTTTAATAAGAGAAATAATTATCAGATTATTGTTTACAATTGGACATTATAATTATTAATAACATTAATGATATAAATGTCTTCCTAAAAAGATCTTAGATTATAAACGTATTACGTAAAGTGTTCCATAATACAATTTCTTGCGGAACAGACAAGCGTTTATTTTTTGTATAGTCACAAAATCTTAATTATATATTATATTATATAATTATAATAATGTATCATTACATAGTATAAAACAAAGTCCCCAACCGCGTCTGTCTGTCTGTCTGTTCGCGATAAACTCAAAAACTACCGAACGGATTTTCATGCTGTTTTCATCAGTGGATAGAGTGATTGATGAGGAACGTTTTAGTATATAATTTGTCAAGGATTTTTTCATAAACAGAGCGGGACGTCTGCCGGACCTGCTAGTATTAAATATAATGTAAATGTAAATCTTAATAATAATATTTAAAGAAATTGTTTCGTTAGTACCTTATACAGTGTAAGTGAGCACTGAGGTAATTACATGGTGGGTTAAGGTTCCAAATGTGTTGCTGATGACAAACCTCATTTGGCACGCTTTTTGTATTTATATATCTACTGTACACGTTACATGTTACTTTTAGTGGTGTGCGCATTGTACTTACAATTGTCTTTAAAGAGCGTTTCTGTAATTGTACATAGTCTCACAATTCTATAATTCTTTAATACGATTTCAAAAAACGCGTGTGGAGCTGCGGGTACAAAGAGCAAATATTTTTATACTGTGCAATCTATATCAAATAATTCTTTATTTCGTACTGGACAATATTACCTTAATAATCCTAAGGCCATTAAACTATCAATATTGAAGTAAACAACACAATGGGGATGCTCAAACTGACTTTTTTTACAAGTCGGGCACTCGAATGCATACACATTTTTTTTTAACGTTCGGAAATCCCTTATGGGTACGCCACTCTCCCGGGGGAGAGGGTGGGTTATGTCGAGTCACACGGACTAAAACCCCACGGTGTACGTCTGCCGCTATAGTTGGGGCGGTACGAGATCTCTCTTCTCCTTTTTATAAACATAAGAAACGTAACTGTAGTAAACGACAAGAACTATTTCAATATTTTATAAAAAAATATTAAAAACTATAAATCAACGAAGGAAAAATATTTTTTTAAAGTAACTTAATTAGATTAGAAGTATAAAAGAAAACATATTATTTTAATATCATTTTTATACAGTTATTATATGACGTAGTTATAGTAGTCCTTTCTCTAGTCTCTCCGGAAACGTGGGTTCGTATCCCAACGCTGTCATCATGAAATAAATAAAAAGATGGGGATGATACAACTGACTTTATTTACATGTGTACGCATAACTACCACAAATATTTCACTTTAAAGTTTAGTAAATTTAATTTCGGACTATAATATAAATTTTGGGTGGACCGTGGGGCGGCTTTCCAAGGTGATTAGCGTAGTACGATCCCTTGCCCCCAACAAAATTTAGATCGATATACCCTTTTTTTTATTAATGTGGGGAAATTCATTATTGATACGCCACCTTCCCGGGGGAAGGAGTGGGTTATGTCCGGCTCTCACGGAATAAAATCCCACGGTGTACCAACAGACCGTATTGTTGGGGCGGCAAAGGATCGTTCTACGCTAATCAACTGGGAAAGCCGCCTCACGGTCCACCCAAAATTTATATTATAGTCTAAAATTTAATTCCCAAGTGAATTCATACATGGCGGCGATAACTCTCGCCTCCAATTCCCAGGGCAGGGAGCCGGCGAGCGTTATTGCTGGCGCTGAGGACACCATGCGATATGCCCAGATGGCCCTCAGTGCCACAATGTACTGCGTATTGCGCAGCGCACGCACATTGGTGGCACCGAGGACGTCGGCCAACACCAGTACACCGCAGGCGGCCATCGCCCGCACGACTCCTATATACAATCAGCGACACCCAGCACTCGGACCCCCTATATTGGGGAACAGCCACCGTCCCATTAATACACGGTCCGAGCACCGTAAAATGGGGCTCGAAACACCAGCGCCCATCCACAATTATATGGGCATGAGGTCGTGGCCCTCGCCGAGGCCCATGAAATAGTATGGTCTCGATCTTCTCGAGGGCCACCCTGAGGGCTGGCTATCTGTCGGATGTGCCCAACCACGAGGGTTGTGGCCATCGTGTCCAAATACACCAGTTCTCCCCAATCATCCCGAGATAACATCACACAGAAATAAACACAGTTATAACGTTCACCATTTAACATCGCGAATAGGATACCTGACGGTAAATAAAACGTCGTGGATAAAATGAGCACGTCTGTAAGTTACTTTATAAATCGTCTACGACGTAGAATCGTAATGGCATAAGTTAACAATTCGTTATAATTTACGCTCGTATGTTTTTTAAATTGTACAGTGTATTTATTGTATAAATTTATAAACATTGTATAAATGAATATTGTTTTTTCTAATTTATTTTTCATGTCTCGAGGAGCAGATTTTACACAAACTTGAAAATCTAGACTGTGTATTAGTTATTATTTTGATAAAATTAAACAAAGTCTTCTCAAATCATAGCATACGTGTTATACTGGTATATAAGCTATGCTATATAGCTTTATAAGTACCAATTTATTTTTTACGTGAATAAAAAAAGGATAAAAGGTTTATGAGATCGGAATCACAACATATCACTTTTATTTTTGATAAAATTACAACCCTCTCATTAAGGAACTAGGCTAATGACTCCATTTTAATAGTTGTCAGCACATGACAACGTATTCATATTTATATACACTGGCAGAATTTCGCGACTTCGTCTGCGTCTTAATTGTTTTCTATATCTCAAACGGCAGCGTTTTCGACAAAAGCTCTCAGGCGGCTTAACTTTTTCCGAAACTTCCAACGATTATTGTTATATTTTAAGCTCTTACAAACTCTTAACAAGTTATATACCGAATTTTTTCTCGTGAGTCACTCCATCTACTAATGAAAACTGCGTGGAACTTCGTTCAGTAGTTGTGAGTTCATCGCGAACAGAAAGACAGAGGCGGCGGAGGACTCTGTTAAAAAAAAATCTATACATATAATAAAAATGAAGTGTCTGTATGTAATATCAAAACAACATTTTTTAATGAAAGTATACACGCAACTGATAACAAAAATGCAATTTTTATCGGTCTGTCTGTTTGTTCCGGGTAATCTTCGAAACGGCTGGATTGATTTTAACGGGATATTCACTGACAGATAGCTGAAATTACAGCGGGTTACTTAGATTACTCTAAATCAGGCTAGTTCTTAACTGCGGCTTCGCTCTTAGTGCTATTTCCAAAACGGTTCGACCGATTTTTATGGATTTTCACCGGCAGATAGAGGACATTATAAAAATTAATTTAGTCTATTTTAATTTAGACAAGCCGTTAACAGTGGCTTCGCCCGAAGTGATATCTCCGAAACGGTTCGACCAATTTTTACGGGACTTCCACCGCCAGATAGCTTATAGAAATCTTATAGGAAGTCATAATGTTATTCTATTGTAGACTAGTTGTAACCTGCGACATCGTCCGCATGAAATTTAACAAAAACTATGTTGTTCACTGTAAACATGTAGGTACGTAAGACGTGTGATGTACTGGACTCTAGAATAAATATAATTGAAATTCTTATATATCTGTATATAGGTATGTAATTAGAATTACAATGTATTTTTGGTCATCTTTCGTCTACATAACTCAGTAACCATTGTAACATATAAAAATATTGTATCGGGGTCAATGAGCACTATTTAAATTGTCGAATATTAAAAACTGCTTGCCAGATATAAAGTTTTATATTTTGATTTATATTTATGCAAGATTTCAAGATGTCAGCTCATTCATTGTTTACAATTCAACATTATAATTATTAATAGTCATTTTGAAGATAGAAGGGGTCTAGGTAAGATATTAGACCATAAACATATTATTATTGACAATATAATATGGGCATATTATATTATTATCCATCTTTTTTTTTTTCGTTGGTTCCTTATACAGTGTAAGTGATCACTGAAGTAGTTATATTGTGGATTTAAGTTCTAAATATGTTGTTGATGATAAACCTCATTTGACACACTGTCAACATTTATATATCTAATGTATACGTTGCATGTCACTGTAGGTGTCGTGCGTGTCGTCAACATACTCTCGAGGTATGCCCAGCGTGGGACGAAGAACGGAGTATGTTCACAGCGGTCATTGGCAGCGACCTCTCCCTAGGGAAAGTAGTGCAGTTGATGGTTGCCAATGGGCAAGCATGGCGTGCTACTGCCTGGTTCTGTGAGAGTGTGCTCTTAAAGAACGAGACGGCGGAAAGAGAAAGGGAGATATCGTCCAGACAACCCATCACGAGCCAGCGCGGACGAGCTAGACGTGGTAGAAGAAGAAGAGGTAGAGGATATTTCCAAAACATGCCTCCCTAGACTAACCTACTACCAGGGTGGGTATAGGGTAGGAAATCACTGGCTTGCCTACTTTCAAAGTAGACTTGACCAGGGGTTAAATAGGAGTAGGGCGTATGGTTAGGGTTCCGGGTTAGGCTATGGCTGGTTAGGTAAGGTGGGAGGCTGTTATGCTTAGGGGTAGTTAGGTTAGAGGGGTCTTGGGGAAGCCATGGTGGACGAGGAGTAAACCTCGGTAAAAAATCAATTGCGGGGCGGTGGCAGAGCGGCTTAACCTCTCCACTGCTGGCCGAACCCAGTGGAAAGGGGCGAAGGCCCTGGACTCCCATTTCACGGGTTCGGCGGGCTGGGAGGCAGTCTCGCAACCGAGCTGCCTCAGTCGAGTGTGGCGTGGGAAACGCCTGCCGCCGGAGGTGTTGCGGAGCTTGCTAACGCAACCCCGAGACACTCCCATAGGGCGGCGTTGGTTGTCGTGGAGTTTTAGCCGGTTAAAGTCGCTGTATTGCAACTCCCTTGCGTGGCATCACAAAGGCTGATGGTCGGTTCAGTTCAGGCTCTCCCCCGAGGGCCTGACAGTCCATGATGGATTTTCTATCCACGTTAAAAAAAAACCTGGCGTGCGTGTCGTACTTACAATTGTTTTTAAAGAGCTTTTCTATAATTGTACAGGGTCTCACAATTTTATATTTCTGTAATACAATTTAAAAAAAACGCGTGCGGATTTGCGGGGACAGCTAGTGTAATAATAAAATTATAGATGTCATCGTTGTGCACGGATCATACAAAAATCACTAGACATATTTTGATATCTTTTTTCAGTTTTACTTCTTACTAATTCTGTCCCTATATGTTATACTAGCTGTTCCCGCAACTTCGTCTGCGTGGAATAGTTAATTTGGAGTAACGATAACGCGCAGAGAAAGCACTGAAAAAGAAAAAAATCGATTTTGAGATATTCTTCATTGGTGTAGAATTCATATAGCCTATAGTCTTCCTCGATAAATGAGTTATCTAACACTGAAATAATTTTTTCAAATCAGTCTAGTTGTTCGTAAGTTTAGCGCGTTCAACCAAACAAACCCTTCAGCTTTATAATATTTGTATAAATGACATGCTACTTTAATATAGAATTATTAAGCGTAAAGCTATTTGTTATTTCTCACCGTAGAGATGTGGGGTAAACGGTATGACGCGCATGCGCTGGACAACACCGATAAAGTCACGGATATCAGTTAGTCTAAAATACAATGTCTCAAGATTTTTTTAAAGACTAAAAATTGTACAAAATTTGCTTCCGCATATAATAAAATACACCTACCATAAAATAATACGACATACCGTGGTAATAAGTTAGGTAACTCTCATTGTTCAGCAATAGCCACCTTTGGGTTTCGAAGTCATTATATGCAATATCGTGTTTTTTTTTTACTCGTGTGGACATAACGAAAAGATACGCCTTGAAGATAGAGAAGTGTCGTAAGTGTATCATTTTTTTGTAAATCAAGTTTTCTACTTTAAAGTGATGCTATGCTTCTTAATATGTAAAAATCCAGCGTTATGATGTATGTTCACGGTGAACTCCGAAACTACTCAACCTCTCTTCATGAAAGGTTGGCATTTGGTCCCACGCTGAAACTATTACTGGTTTTAGCATGAATGGGTTGGCTCATCTGGGGTAGTACCACCCTCTCATAGAAAACCGACGTGAAGTAACAGTGCTTGCATTGTTGCGTTTCGTTCGGTCAGTGAGAGCGACGGAGGCCCACCTCCCCTCCCCTCTTCTCCTCTCCCTCTCCCTCCCATAATCCCTTCCCCCAAAGGGTGGCAACGCACTTGCGACTCCTCTGGTGTTGTTAGTGTCCATGGACGGTGGTGATCACTTAACAGCACCTGTTCGTTTGCCACTTATGACATAAAAAAAAAGTCTCATTAATTCAATGAATAATTGTTGCCGACAAGTTCTGAATAGCAGAGGAGACCATACTTTGTATTAAATTGTTCTATTCTTTCACAATAAATACATTTTCTTTAGAAATTTCATTTTGTAAGAAAAAAGTTTAGTTTCTTATATATTTTAGTTTCTACAGTATATTCTAATATTGTTCATTTCTGTTATTAAAAGAACTTATAAAGACACCAGCTGTTATTTTTACATCACAGAACCCTAAAGATATTATTTTAAAAATAAAATACAACGTTATAATGTGAAGAACCATCCTAAAATTTAAATTAGTACATGTTGCTTAAACTTTTTTGATGAGTGTATATTCAAACCCCAAGTGTAACACTTGTTGATCACATCTTATTTAAGACATTCATAAGCAATTTTTTTAATGTTACAACAAAAATCGTGATGTGTCGAACCTTGCGGTAAAGATATACGTCTATCTTAATTCAAATCACTGTAACACCCTTTTTTGTAATATTCATTAAAATTGATTGAATAGTTTTTTGAAGCGATAGCTCAAGGGTTAGTGTACAGAGTTCGCAATGATCGACATGTGTTCAAATCCTTGCAAATGAGACGGAGCTTTCTACGTAGTAAAACATCAAAAACATGTTGATAAGGCTTCTCTAAGTCGTCCTAGCCAGCTACCACCCTCAAATTGAAAAATTATCGCCAAGCACATAAATCGTCAAGTAGTTGACCGATGTAATATCATATTGATGTCCGCAGGTTCCAACCCGAGTATGTGTCAACGAATATTTCCGAATTCGCGTACATTGTCCAATTTAAATTGGTAACAGTATCGGCTGACGGTGAAGGTAAACATCGTGAGGAAACCTAAACTTGAGAAATGTTCTTGTAGTACCATCGTATTTGGGAAACATAAAATTGTGGATTTCGCAGAGTTTGAAATCACCAATACATCGTGGGCTGGCGTGGTGATTATTCCCATACCTTTCTTCGTGAAGAGGCTTATGGCCCTGCAGTGGGTCTCTTACAGGCCGTTGATGATGATGATGAAGCACATATAGGTATGTAACTGCACTTATGAGACAATCTTTCTCTAAGTTTAGCCCTTTTACCGTCTTAGGCTACATTGTCATTTGATATTGTAGCCAAACGCTAAATCCTTTAATCTACTAAGGAAACCTGGTGGATTATTCAGTGGCAAAATCTGAAAAAGGGAAGCCGGTGCAAAAAAATGTTCCTATCTCACAGAATATCAGCTCTTCATCCCCGTTACTAATTTTTTTAATGGCGGTTCTAGACAACAATCAAAAGATTAACAATCTATGTGATTTGTCAGATTGAAGTGATTGAAGAAACTCTGTCAAAAAACACTATTTATCTATTTAAAATTCGCTTATGTGTATATATTTACCAATCTATATATATGTTACAGTTACGTGCCACTATCTTAGGTGGTATTAACTAGTATTTATTCCTGTACACCCAGAATACCCCTGATTCTACTCCATTGAAAAATCCATCCAAAGGTTGCCTGGAAGAAATTGCTAATAGCAATAAGGCCGCCCATTGTACCGTTAACAAAACGTGAAATGTTTTTTGAAATGTATATATTATATATATACATACATATATATGTAATTGGGGTACAATAAAATTTAAATAAAATAAAACAAATAAAATAAAAATTGTTGCCATTTCTTATATTGACTTATCAAACTGAAACTAAATTACCGTTAACTTACATTTATTACTTATTAAACACTAACCCCTATTTATTATATTACATTAAAACTATCACAAAACGTTAAAAACCAGTAGTAAATGTAGTATGTGCCTGTTAAAACAGTATTATAAATAGAATTGTTAATTTGGAGGTTACCCTTTCGTGCTTCCTCTCTTCGTCCGCGTCATATAGTTACTTTGGGCTATCGCTAACACGCAACGGTTGCTAAAAAGGAAAAAAAACGATTTTGAAACATTCTTCATTGGTGCTCCGTCCCTATTGGTCTTAGCGTAATTATATAGCCTATAGCTCGATAAATGAACTATCTAACACTGAAAGATTTTCATATCAGACCAGTAGTTCCTGAGATTAGCTAGTTCAAACAAACAAACTCTTCATAATATTAGTATAGATTAATAGTCTACTAACATTGTCATGGAACGTGAATTACATCATTGTACCAATTAGCATCATATAAAATTGTGTATAGATGCTACATTTTAAATCTGTACATCTGAAAATAGCTAATATAACATCAAAATCTTTTTAATAAGTTTTGTTGCCAGTGTTAAAAATTTACTAAAAAGTATTTAAACTTCGTTATTAAACACTTACCTCTTACACAAAAAGTAGTGTTGTGTAGTTCACACACGGTAGAAATGAAACTTAGAATTCTGATTAATTTTTAAAAGAATGAGATGAATACACTATGGAGGTGGTAAACAATAGTTTTTGGCATTATTTGGATTTTTTTATGTCTTAGGTGGCAAACGAACAGGTGGATCACCTGATGTTAAGTGATCACCACAGTCCATGGACATTAACAACACCAGAAGAGTCGCAAGTGCGTTGCCACCCTTTGGGGGGAATGGTTAGGGGAGGGAGAGGGAGAGAAGGTGGGCCTCCGGCGCTCTCACTGACCGAACGAAACGCAACAATGCAAGCACTGTTACTTCACGTCGATTTTCTACGAGAGGGTGGGACTACCCCGGACGAGCCGACCCATTCGTGCTGAAACCAATAATAGTTTCAGCGTGGCTCTACCACCATACATTTTAATAGTGTTAAATAACACAACATAGGATATTTTTTTAAGTTGTGCGATCCAACAGAAAATAATGTGCTATAGATTTCAACGTTTCTCTTTCTCTCTCTCATTCTCTCACAGTATAATACCGATATATACATTTATAGCTATCTCTTTTTCGTTACACATTTTTATTTCATAAAATCCATTTCACACCGTCTCAAAAGAAGTTTGAATTACCTAAACTAAATTAAAATTAATCGGCAATCAAAACAGTTGAATGACAGTGGCAGATGCGTAAACCGCGTCTTGGCGAAACTAAAAACTAACCACCTAATAAATAACACTGAAAATAAATTGCGTAACATTGATGTATGAATGCTAATGTTACCTTAATATATTCCTTTACGTTTCTGGTCTAGTGAGTAAGTAGATTGGACACAATAGCTCATTCATCCGCGATCCGAGTCGTGATGGGTCACGCTTTGGTGAACTTTTTATTTGTCGTAATTATTTCGTGTATATCTCAAAGTGTTAAGAGAAGGGCGATAAATCATAACTAAACCTTGTTCAATTTGGGCCATGAAAACGTACTTTTGAACGTTAAAATTGGTATTTTAATACATTATAATGTAGTAGCCGTATTCGTGGTTCCGTGCACGATTTTTATAGATGTTATAATTACTACTTAATCGTTAGTTATTCATATTAATACTAGATGACCTGGCCACGTGTTGCTGTGGCTCAGTTATTGAAAAAGAAATTCAAAATTAATAGGTATCGTCATCTATGAGATATCTGTAACAGTCAGTACTACAATTGACTGTCAACAAATTAATTTAAAGCGCCATCTGCTAGAGACTGATGAAACTTACAAATAACAACAATAATCAACATTGACAATCATTTAATTTGTAATTAGGATACATTGGGATATTAAATCGAAATATAAATTATTTTATCTCTCAAGACAATGTAGGAGGTAGAGCCACGAAAGTACAAAGAGTACAAAAGTAAAAATCAGTACAAATCTGGCATTCTCATCTAGCCCGGCTTGGTAAAACTTCAAGAGGATTCCCCCTCGACAAAAAAACAAAATAAAAAGGTGCTGAATCTATTATTGGTTTCAGCGCGAATGGGTAGGCTCACCCGGGGTAGTACCACCCGACCCACAGAAACACTCACGTGAAGTAACAGTGCTTACATTGTTGCGTTTCGTTCGGTCAGTGAGAGCGCCGGAATCGTTAGTTGAGTCGTTTCGGGGTTGGACAAGCACCATGATACTGGATTTGTATATATTTAGATAACATTTTCGTTACACGTTAATCGTAAGGTACTCGATACTCATTTGTATAAGCTTTATGTTTAAGTATGTTTCCAGTTAACCGATCAACATTATACCAAAACCCTTATTTGCAAAAAAAACCTTGCACTTGAATATATTCAAGTATATATACTGATGATTTACAGGATTTCCTTTAAAACGCTAAATTGTACCTTACAATCAATGTATTCTTTTATTTTTGGCAACCAATATTCCTGATTGTCACTGCCGTTGTCAAGTAGATAATAATATCATAAGGTCTTGCGATAATTTCAATGTTTTAACAAAATGGCAGCCCCCTTATTAGAACTTTCCAGGGAGTTTTTTGGAATCGCAGAATTCACGCTCCGTGGTCTTATTTTCTATCTACTTCCCTTATGCACAATAACCGAAATATATTACGCAAAATAGAAAGTCAAATAACACAAGATTACGAATAAATTATAAATGAAACTACATATAAGATCCCGCCAAAAACTTCCAAATAATATACCAATAACAAGCCGTAGAACATTTCACACAAGTTATTTAACTAGTGATAAAATATATCACGTGATACATAATAACATGCATTATTAACACGTCAGTGAAAAATCGTGCTAACTTGAACTGAATATACATGCAGTACATCATGCTACTTTTAGCAATTTATTGTAGCCAGTAGCATAGGTTTCAAATATCACTAGTTATATGCTTAGTAATAAAGCATATCACGTAATATAATAGTGATTTCACCGGTGGAATATCACTTCGATATCCGCAGGTATGTACCAACGATTTTTTCGGAATTCGCCTACATTTGCTAATTTAAATTGTCGACACTATCAGCTGACGGAGAAAGAAAACATTGTGAGAAATTTAAAACATTATGTGGGAAAACTGAGAAATGTGGATTTCTCAGAGTTTAAAATCGCCAATATGTCGTGGGAAGGCACGTTGATTATGCTCATATCTTACTTCTGGAAGAGTCCTATGGCCCTGCAGTGGGTCTCTTACAGGCTGCTGATGATGATCAAAAGAACAAAACAAATGTCACGCTAAATTCATGTAAACCAAGCTACATTATAATCTGTCTTATAGCTATACCAACATACTCGTAAATATGCGAATGAAAAATATAAAACAATAGCTCTGTAGTGACATGTCTCGTCAACAAGAAGTAAGGATTTGCTTCAATAAAAATATACTTATGATAATATATAATATAAATATACTATATAAAAATGTCGAGGCAGTTATAAGAACTGCCGATAGAAGTGAAATCTCAACACAATGAAATAAATGTGTTCTCTTTTGAATTTTCATATTAGTTTTATAGTAATACATTCCAGAAGGTTTGATGGTGGTAGAGCCACGCTGAAACTATTATTGGTTTCAGCATGAATGGGTCGGCTCGCCCGGGGGGGTACCACCCTCTCATAGAAAACCGACGTGAAGTAACAGTGCTTGCATTGTTGCGTTTCGTTCGATCAGTGAGAGCGCCGGAGATCCACCTCCCCTTCCCTCTCCTCTCTCCTCTCCCTTTCCCTCCCTTACCCTTCCTTCCAAAAGATGGCAACGCACTGGCGACTCCTCTGGTGTTGTTGGTGTCCATGGACGGTGGCGATCACTTAACAGCAGGTGACCCATCTGTTCGTTTGCCCCCTATGAAAAAAAAAAAAAAAAAAAAAAAAATCCAGAAGGTCTTTATTGAAATTATTAACATTAGCGTGGATTTCATATCTTTTTACTCGGACAACAATACAATTACAATACGTATACAATTAATTATATACATTTTTATATAGTCCCTATACTACACGTCGCTAGTTTAGCGCAAGCCGTGCAAACGCAATACGGCCGGTAATGCTTACGTAGCATGTCATGACGCTAAATTATAAATTTATCTCCTGCCAAAAATACCGATAAACGCGCCTAAAGAATTATTCACTTCAATAAACTTAACATTGAATTCTCTGCCACATGTAGTGTTACTATGGTCTTCTAGCGATATTTTTCTTCAATAGTCTCAGAAATCCAAAGCTACGTTATCAATGCAGTAAACAAACACTGATCTATAATTGCTTATGCGTCTTCAGGAGTTATTGGAGGGATCTCGGAACGTCATATATAGTGGATTTTATATTTTACTGATAATCTCGTGTTTTTTCACTCTTTATTCTATTATATTGTCAGTGTTTTACGTTCTATAGTTTGGTACAAGTATGTACAAATGACGTGCACAAATAATATCACAAAGCATGGATTACGACTTGGCACAAAATATCCCTGGATAGTTATAATAAGTGGACCGACATCTTCTTAGAACATTGAAATTATCGCAAGAAACTCGTAATTCAAAAGTGCATATTCCAGGCTCGTTTGAAGGATTTAACAAAGTCTCACATTTCAAAATGTAAAGTAATTAATTGTACACACCTGATAGCCCCGTTTTGTTCGTAAACACGATCCAAACACGGTCCGTACATTACAAAACAATAGTGTCAGTATACAAACGTCTTCTCCCCATTGTGTCTGAAGTTCGGTGAACGAATTTCGTCAAATACCAACACAATGCATCACCTTTCTATGCAGACGCCTTGACACGTATTTTTCGGTAATTTTTAATGGCGTATTCAGATTATTTAGTAAATTACGTGTTTGTATAGAGATTTCTATTTCAATTGCTATTGTTATTCGATTTAAATAATAATCGATTCGTAATAAAAAAGCTAATGTAAATATTTCATAATAGACGAATAACAATAGGGTTTTAATACCTAAAGGCTATTAGTTTTTTTTTCATTTATTAGGTTTTTGGGAGAGTGGGAGGAGCGGGGAGGTGGGTATCCAGCGTTCTCACTAACCGAACGAAACGCAACATCGGAAGCACTGTTACTTCACGTCGGTGTTTCTGTGAGAGTTTCTGTGGTAGTGCCCCGGGCCAGCCGACCCATTCAGTAATAGCTAATAGCTTCAGCGTGGCTCTACCACCTGCACGGTTCTTCTCTATGACTGAATTGTTTGTCCGAACCAGTGGTAGTGTACGGTGTAGTTTTGGTAGGTGGTAGAGCCACGCTGAAGCTATTATTGGTTTCAACATAAATGGGCCGGCTCGCCCGGAGTACTACCACCCTCTCATAGAAAACCGACGTGAAGTAATAATGCTTGCATTGTTGCGTTTCAATAAGTCAGTGAGAGCGCCCGAGGCCCACCTCCCCTCCTCTCTTCTCTTCCCCTCCCTCCTTTTCCCCAAACCCACCTGTTCGTTTGCCTGCTATCTTCTCATGGACTAAATTTAATAAAGTATTTTCGACTTGATATACAGTATGGTACCTCCTTAACATAAGCATTCACAGACCTACCGCCTCCATTTTTTTAAATAGGTTTTAGCGTTTGAATATAATCTCATCTAATATTAAATGACGATGTCATCTAAGACGATAAATGCTCTAAATCTAGAAAGGGGACTGCCTCTCAAGTGCTGTTGCCGGATTATAACGATTGATGCTTCGCGACAGATCTTTAACTTGAGGGTAGTAGCTAGTCAGACGCACTTAGAAGAATCATACTATGTTCAAATCGTCAATTTTCGCTTCAGAATTTAAGTCATCGTCGTTTCGATCAACCAAGCCATCATTGCAATCTTAAACAAATATGCAAAAGCCACCAGTAAAAGCAAAATACGTAATAAAGCAGCGATTGTTAAATTCATTCGTGCACCGCTATAAACTTACTACAAGCGATAGCTATGCGTGGAACTTCGTATCTCGCGACCTTTACTTACAGTTGTACCACGTCGAATTCCTTGCTAGGTAGGCTTGGCCTCTTGGCCATGACACTGCGCTGAAACATGAGGGTTTATTTATGTTTGTTTTCACAAAACTTGAAAATCGAAATGGGTGGAGTATATATTTGTATAATATACGATTATACAAACTAGTAGACCTGTTAGATAGACCTTGTTTTAATGAGTTATAATTATTAAAAAAACTGAAGGGAAGCCAGTTGCGCTATCGCAACACATCATAATTACTGTTCAAGAATGGATATAGAGCCCGGGTTCCCAGTCCCACAGTGAAACAGGTGTACAAGGTATCAAGTCAGGAAATATTTGTGGAAACGTTCCGCGACCCGATTTCTCCGTTCCCATACTGCTTTTGCATAAATTATTGAAAGAGATTGTCATTCGACAGTATTGTCTTAGCATCGGTAGCATTCACATATCATTAGTTTTAGGAGAGTGATAACCTAGCATCGGTGGGATTCACATATTACTAGTTTTAGGAGAGTGTTAACCTAGCATCGGTGGCATTCACATATTACTAGTTTTAGGAGAGTGTTAACCTAGCATCGGTGGGATTCACATATTACTAGTTTTAGGAGAGTGTTAACCTAGCATCGGTGGGATTCACATATTACTAGTTTTAGGAGAGTGTTAACCTAGCATCGGTGGGATTCACATATTACTAGTTTTAGGAGAGTGATAACCTAGCATCGGTGGGATTCACATATTACTAGTTTTAGGAGAGTGTTAACCTAGCATCGGTGGGATTCACATATTACTAGTTTTAGGAGAGTGTTAACCTAGCATCGGTGGGATTCACATATTACTAGTTTTAGGAGAGTGTTAACCTAGCATCGGTGGGATTCACATATTACTAGTTTTAGGAGAGTGTTAACCTAGCATCGGTGGGATTCACATATTACTAGTTTTAGGAGAGTGTTAACCTAGCATCGGTGGGATTCACATATTACTAGTTTTAGGAGAGTGTTAACCTAGCATCGGTGGGATTCACATATTACTAGTTTTAGGAGAGTGTTAACCTAGCATCGGTGGGATTCACATATTACTAGTTTTAGGAGAGTGTTAACCTAGCATCGGTGGGATTCACATATTACTAGTTTTAGGAGAGTGTTAACCTAGCATCGGTGGGATTCACATATTACTAGTTTTAGGAGAGTGATAACCTAGCATCGGTGGCATTCACATATTACTAGTTTTAGGAGAGTGTTAACCTAGCATCGGTGGGATTCACATATTACTAGTTTTAGGAGAGTGTTAACCTAGCATCGGTGGGATTCACATATTACTAGTTTTAGGAGAGTGTTAACCTAGCATCGGTGGGATTCACATATTACTAGTTTTAGGAGAGTGTTAACCTAGCATCGGTGGGATTCACATATTACTAGTTTTAGGAGAGTGTTAACCTAGCATCGGTGGGATTCACATATTACTAGTTTTAGGAGAGTGATAACCTAGCATCGGTGGGATTCACATATTACTAGTTTTAGGAGAGTGTTAACCTAGCATCGGTGGGATTCACATATTACTAGTTTTAGGAGAGTGATAACCTAGCATCGGTGGGATTCACATATTACTAGTTTTAGGAGAGTGTTAACCTAGCATCGGTGGGATTCACATATTACTAGTTTTAGGAGAGTGATAACCTAGCATCGGTGGGATTCACATATTACTAGTTTTAGGAGAGTGTTAACCTAGCATCGGTGGGATTCACATATTACTAGTTTTAGGAGAGTGATAACCTAGCATCGGTGGGATTCACATATTACTAGTTTTAGGAGAGTGTTAACCTAGCATCGGTGGGATTCACATATTACTAGTTTTAGGAGAGTGATAACCTAGCATCGGTGGGATTCACATATTACTAGTTTTAGGAGAGTGTTAACCTAGCATCGGTGGGATTCACATATTACTAGTTTTAGGAGAGTGATAACCTAGCATCGGTGGGATTCACATATTACTAGTTTTAGGAGAGTGTTAACCTAGCATCGGTGGGATTCACATATTACTAGTTTTAGGAGAGTGATAACCTAGCATCGGTGGGATTCACATATTACTAGTTTTAGGAGAGTGATAACCTAACATCGGTAGTATACCACAAATCATTAGTTTTAGGAGAGTGTTAGTCTAGCATCGGTGGGATTTACATATTACTAATTTTAGGAGAGTGTTATCCTAGCATCGGTAGCATACCACATATCATTAGTTTTAGGAGAGTGATAACCTAGCATCGGTGGGATTCACATATTACTAGTTTTAGGAGAGTGATAACCTAACATCGGTAGTATACCACAAATCATTAGTTTTAGGAGAGTGTTAGTCTAGCATCGGTGGGATTTACATATTACTAATTTTAGGAGAGTGTTATCCTAGCATCGGTAGCATACCACATATCATTAGTTTTAGTGGAGTGTTAACCTAGCGATCGGTGGGATTCACATATCATTAGTTTTAGGAAAGTGTTAGCCTTGCATCGGCTGCATATATATATCATTCATGATAGATTCTTTTGTAATTTAAAATAAATTAAGTTGACGTAATTTGTTTTTTTCTTACCCTCCGACTCTGAAGTTCGTAATTAGTCACAGTCTCAGATAATACTTTATAAACGGCAACATGACAACAATCTCATGTTATGATCTGGTGGCCTAAAATGATATACATGCTAATCTTAATGGGAACTGGCACTCAAACAGAGCTGTCGGAACACGCCTATATGTGCTTGACGAGAGACTTTCATTTTTAGGATGGTACATACCTAGTTAGAAAATGCGCTGCTATCTTACTATGGTTTCATCACGCGATTTTCTTTAACAAAATTCTCTGTCTAAAATTCGAACTGAAGTCGCTCGACGTGATATCGATTATAATTACTCGAATACCTCACAAAAATTAACTCTAAAACAAACTGTACTTAACACGTGATAGAACTGAAACGCAATATTGTGATTAATTTTTAAGAGAATGAGATGAACGCACTGCAAAAGTAGTAAACATTAGTTTTCGCCTTTATTTTCAAATATTTAATATATATTAACAATACACAACACATAATAATTTTAAAAAGTGCGCGATGTTCACTACGATCCAACAGAAAATAATTTGCTATAGATTTGAATGTTTCTACTACGCTATCTCTATCATTCTCTTTGTATATATCAAGTACATTGAAAATATAGTATAGAGCATGGTGTCTAGTCTCCAATAAAATTCTCCAAATCAAATTCACACCGTTCTAAAGGAAGTTATACTTCAAAATATAATCTACAATACACTCCACACAGATTGGCCTAAGGTCGTGATCATACATCATAAGTATAATGAGTCGGATGCCGCTAATTCCATGACCTTTACTAAACACGCGCACTGCAGCATTCCGTACTGTTGAATTGCAACTGATTTGAACAAGTCAGTGTGTTTTGTAAAATTTACACGACAGCTAAATCGATGATGTCAGTTAAATTATATATATAAAAAGAAATTAAAAACGTCTTTTGTTTGTAAAGAATCCATGTAACGGTTCAACCAATTTTATTCTTACCAATAACTATACTAATTTTATTTCATAGCAGCTAAGCATGAAAATTTAACATAGGTAATTTAAAACCATTAAAATGGTTATAGAGGTAAAGTAATGAAGATAACATTACAGTAAATAGCAGTCAGCAAAAATTATTTCTGATAAAATGTGAAAATAAAAAAAAAACACGAATATTTAACATTAAATATTGTTACAAACAAATCAAGGATGTTTCAAGGTTTTTTATAGAGATATTTGAATTTTAAGCTTAAGTCGAGTTTTAAAAGTTTTATTCTTCAGTTTTTTTTAATTGAAGTGGAAACTTCTTTCGTCGCGTTGAGTGGATTTTTTTGGTAGGAGATAAATTTATAATTTCTCGTCATGACATGCTAGTGAGCGTTACCGACCGTATCGCACTTGTCCAGCTTGCGTCAGTTAGACTAGGGGCACGTAGTATAGTGGCCTGTGTACATCTAATATTGATATTTAAAGTTGGTAGAGCCACGCTGTAGCTATTACTGGTTGAATGTGTTGGCTCGCCCGGGGTAGTACCACCCTCTCACAGAACACCGACGTGAAGTAACAGTGCTTGCTTTGTTGCGTTTCGTTTGGTCAGTGAGGCCCACGCCCTTTCCCTTTTCCCTTCCCCTTTCCCCTTTCTCTAGCCCTCCCCCATACACAGGCTGGCAACGCACTTGCGACTCCCCTGGTGTTGCTAGTGTCTATGGACGGCGGTGATCACTTAACATCAGGTGCCCCACCTGTTCGTTTGCCTCCTTTTGAAATTAAAAAAAAAACTATGGAGTTTGTGCAGCCCACCATATGTTTGATGAATTAATAAACTGTATAAAAATGTATATAATTCTGTCATTTTCCTATTTTGTTTTATTTTAATACATTCCTTAATTGTTAAGCCCAGTCCTATAGTAGAGTGTGTCAAAGCTTAAAATACAAAAAATCTTTATAAAAAAATTAAATATCGTCTTCTCTTAAGGGCCATGTAAAAAAAATAACGAAAAATATTACATTTGGACCATTTTTATAAAAGTTTTGTACAAAAAACTAAAAAAAAACGATGTTTTGAACAAATACTAAAAAAATATTAGCTGGAGGGTTTTTTGAGGGCTATCAAAACATCACAAAATTTAGGTAAGAGAGAGTTTTTTTAACTTTCTGATTTAACATGGCTTTTCTGTTATTGGACTCACTTCGTTATTCTAATTACAATATATTTTTATGTACTAGAGTAATTTGAATGAAAACAAAACTAAATATTACTTGAGGATATGATTTGTGATTGTCTTGGTAACGTTTTATAATAAATTCTAAAATAATTGAAATATATTTCATTGCTTACTCTTAGTCACTCGCAATAATTTTTGACGTCCAATTGACGGTTTATTATATGTATAGAAACGATTGTAACTAATATTATTGATGCGGAAGTGTTTGTTTCTTCGCTATAGTTTCACGCTTTAATTACTCCACCAACCATAATGTAATTTTGTATACATTGTATCATTGGTTCAAAAAAGGTTTTTTTTTCATATCATAGGAGGCAAACGAACAGGTGGGTCACCTGATGTTACGTAATCACCACCGTCCATAAACAATTGTAACACCAGGGGATTCGCAAGTGCGTTGTCAGCCTGTGTTTATAGGAAGGGGGGAAGGAGAGAGGAGGGGAGGTGGGCCTCCGGCGCTCTCACTAACCGAACGAAACGCAACAATGCAAGCACTGTTACTTCACGTGGGTGTTTCTGTGGGTCGGGTGGTAGTATCCCGGGCGAGCCATTCATGCTGAAACCAGTAATAGTTTCAGCGTGGCTCTACCATATCAAGGACCTTGGAGTCATCTTTGACAATCACTTAAAGTTTATAATGATATAGATGTTAATAATATTTGTTTACCTTCACGTAAAACGTTAGGTTTAATTCTTAGGAACAGTAGACTTTTTAAAAACAAATCCATCAAGATCTTGTAAGAAGCCAACTTGAATATTGTAGCACTATCTGGTGCTCTCATTATCAACTATGTAAAAAACGTATCGAAAGTATTCAACGACTCTAAGAAATTTGCTCCGTATTCTGATAGACTGAAAGAAGTTAAACTTAAATCTTTGTACAATAGAAGAATTATGCTGAACATGACTTTTTTATATAAACTTTTCAATAACCACATTGATAATTCAGAACTTTTGAATCGACTTAACATTAATGTGCCCTCCAGGCTACCTAGATTTCCTGTCTCTTTATTTGGTCACAAAAGCTACAGAACCAATTTAGGAAATTTCTCCATTGTTTCCAGACTATCTCGACAATATAACGACCTCGTTAAAAAAGATCACACGTTAGACTTATTTAGTAATTCCCTATTACATTTCAAATCTAAAATTAGTTTTTTATTTAATTAATCTCTGCAGGATTTTTTTTCCTTAATTTTTAAGTTATTATACGTTATCGAATTGTATTATTTTATTTTCTTCTTAATTTTTTCGTAATTCTTTCTTCTACTTTTATTGTTTTCCGCATCGCATCTTATGTTGGTAAATGCTGTAGTCAACCATAATTAGTGACATAAATAATTTTAAGTTTTTTGCATGTATGTGTTTAGCTTCTTATTTTATGTTAATGTTGTTGATTCTTATGATAAATAAATAAAATATAAAACCTTACCACCACAACTAGAGATAAAGCTATGGCAGAATGTTCGATTTGATACGATCATATAAAAATCATGTCACCCATATCTTAAGGATATTTCAAGTAACATCATTATGTCAAAGAATCCTTGTAACAAAATGGCGATGCACCATCGTCTAAGGAACGTCGACCTACATACAATGCTATATAAATCTAATAAAATACAAGCCTTAAGCTGAACTCAATGTATAACCAAATTATTAAGACACCTCTCACGGCCCTACGACAAAGTAATTACGACCATAAAGTGCAACAAATAAGAGAGTTACAACTTGGATGTAAAGATCAAAATTAAATTACTTTACGCTACGGTCCCTTGGAATAAGTTAATTAATTTTACGATTATGCGACAGTTTCTACAACATAAGATTAGATTGACTGAAAACGATTTGAAATCTGTTTAATAGGAACGATTGTTAAGAAATTTGTTAAAGACGAAAATACGAAATGTTTTATCCAAAAGTACTTCTTTCTATTGTTAATAGGTTTTAGCATTTAGCCATAACCTTAACTGATGCTAAACAACGATGTAATTTAAGATAATAACATATCACGCCTTGAGAAACCATATTTATAAATTACTAGCGGACCCGGTGGACGTTGTCCCGCCCTGATAATAAAAAAGACTTTAACAAACTATATACCTAAACCTTCCGCATGAATAACTTTATCTACTGGTAAAAATTTCATGAAAATCCGTTCAGTAGTTTTTGAGTTTACCGCGAACAGACAGACAGACGTGGCAAAGTACATTATTTTATAATATGTAGTGTTTGAACAACTAGTTAGTGGGATTTAAGAAATATTCTATCATCATGCTACGCTCTTATCACTGTTATAACCAGCAACCAGAAGTATAGATTATTTATGAAATTTCAACCTAAGCCGATTCTTGGAGTATCCACTTAATCCCAACTTATCTCACATTAATTTCCAACTTCAAAAGTGGTCACTTATTATTTATTGGTTCCTTTGGCATCTACACAAATGATATCCTGTCGAATCTAAATTTCACTTCACAAAAATTTCGTTATCATATTAACAGTACCCTAGAAAAAAAAGTATTTCAGAAATGCGAGTAAAGTCGCTAGTAATACATAGTCTCTAATAAATACAATCAACATACGAACCGTGGACGTAACGAAGACAGTTACAATGTACAGGGTCAGATGTTACGCACTGATTTACAAGTTGTTTTGTCCGTATGTTGCATGCTCGTATGGCAACTTTATGCAACCCACACGAAGATCCCACGAACCTATCTAATACGTATCTATGTAGGGTATTTGTCACAGAATATAAAAATACTACAGTATTCCTACTCCGTATGATTGTGTTACAGTAATTATATTTATTGGCCACCAATCCAATCTCCATAACATTTGACATTCACTTTGTCAAAGAAAAGGACATAGGGAACCTATAATTCGACGGCCACAAGATTGTTCGTCGTCCTGGAAACTCTTACTCAGGCCAATGTGGTAAAGGTTGAGTTTTCGGCGGGACCTTGAAACGTCATGTAGTGGTATTTATATCTTATTCATAATCTTGTGTTATTTGGTTCTATACTATGTAATATTGGTGGTGTTTTACGTAATATAATTTGGTTATTGTTCACAAGTAGATCGAAAATAATACCATGAATAATGGATTCTGATTTTATTTCAAAAACTCCCTGGAAAGTTCTCACAGGATGGCCGCCATCTTGTTGGTTCATTAAAACGAGCACAAGAAACTTGTAATATCATTAGCTACTCGACAATGGCAGTAATAATCTACTAGAAGATTGGTTGCCAAAAATAAAAATGAAATAAAAAGGTGTATTAGAGTTCATTGCACCTCCCACCAGTTCGTCGGAGAGTGCCTAAGGTCTTTCCTCTTAAGACTAGAACTTTAATCGAAGGTGGTAGAGCCACGCTGTCGCTATTACTAGTTTCAGCACGAAAGGGTCAGCTCGCCCACGGTAGTACCACCCTCTCATAGAAAACCGACGTGAAGTAACAGTGCTTGCATTGTTGCGATTCGTTCGGTCAGTGAGAGCGCCGGAGGCCACCTCCTTTCCCATTTCACCTTTAAACGCACTTGCGACTCCCCTGGTATTGCTAGTGTCTATGGACGGTGGTGATCACATAACATCAGGAGATCCACATGTTCGTTTGCCTCCTTTTGACATTAAAAAAAAACTCGGGGCCCTGATGAGGACCTACACATGCCGTGTCGGGTAGAAGTATTGTAGAGGCAATCCTTGAGCGCAACAGACAAAAACAAACTCATATTTACATTTATTCATATTATCATATTAATAGAGATTCGTTGAGTAAAAAATCTAGATTCTTCCATAGTATTGTCCATAAATATCAAGTAAATTACAGACGCACTTAGCACGAGTAGTGATTATAATATCATTGATATACTTGAATTCGTTTACATTGTTAATGAATGAATTAAACGCTTCATCCCACAAGTAACCAATATTATTCTTTTATATTAAATACTAGCTTATACACGTGGCTTCGCTTATGTTGGTATAGGTTTCATTTCTTCCTTGAGAATACTTCTGTTATTTAGCATCTCTCTCCCTACGAAACATAGCACTCTAAATATCATTACGTAGTTATCATAAAACAAAGTTCTCTTCCACGTCTACCTGTCTGTCTGTTCGCGATAAACTGAAAAACGACTAAACGGATTTTCATGAGGTTTCCACCAGTAGATACAGTGATTCATGAGGAAGATTTAGGTATATAATTTGTCAAGGATTTTTATTAACAGGGCCGGACAACGTCCGTTGGGCCCGCTAATGGTGGTAGAGCCACGCTGAAACTATTACTGATTTCAGCATGAATGGGTCGGCTCGTCCGGGGTAGTACCACCCTCTCATAGAAAACCAATGTGAAGTAACAGTGCTTGCATTGTTGCATTTCGTTCGGTCAGTGAGAGCGCCGGAAGCCTACCTCCCCTCCCCTGTCCTCTCTCCTCTCCCTCTCCTTCCCCTAACCCTTCCCCCCAAAAGGTGGCAACGCACTTGCGACTACTCTGATGTTGTTAGTGTCCATGGACAGTGGTGATCACTTAAAATCAGGTGACCCACCTATTCGTTTGCCACTTATGCCATAAAAAAAAGAAAAAAAAAGTGCTTTTATAATCTACTAGCGAGCCGATGGACATCAATAAAAAAATTCTAGACTCAAACCATACAACGCTACCTACCGCATATATTTGTGAATCTAAACTATTGTTGAATCCATCTTTTTTACATCAACACAATTTTTTAAAATCAAACTATTTAGCCATATAGGAGGAGGTCAATCACATCTACATCCGTGAAATCACTTACGATCAGTTATTTTGAAAAAGCCGCGAATCATCCCAGTCCGTTAGTGGTATCCGCCGCAAAATACAAACCCGTAACGAACGCTGCGCGTTGTAAAAGACGTCCGCGACATATTTTTACCGACTCTCCTGATGAAATAATGGCAGCGAACGATCAGTACCAGCCTGTCTCTCCAAACAGAGCGTGTTCACGCCTACGTGTATAGAAGAATTATACATGTATATAGCAGTGCCGACAGACGTTATGCTTGCTTGATAATTAAAAAAAACCTAAAAGTCAACCGCAGCGCCTCTTACCAGGCCCCTAAACCTCAGTCCAGCTGAACACACAACAAATTTCATCAAAAGCTGTCCATTCGTTTAGGCTCCTCCTAGTCCTAGTTAGTCACATAAACGCCGAGAAAATGGTTATATATATAAAGATTTAGTTGTATATTTTCCTTCTCTGGAATGAAGGCAGTCTTGTTAGTCTGGAAATGGGCACTGTTGGCTGGGACATAGTTTTTGTAATGTAGTGAGTACCGTTTTTTATTTATTGTATAAAATATTTATTTTGGACACAATTCATTAAATGTGACCATGCTCAAAGACTTATCATCGTCAGCCTGTAAGAAACCCACTGCAGGGTCATAGGCATATTCCCGAAAGAAGGTAAAAGCATAATCACCACGCCAGTCCACGACGTATTAGTGATTTCAAACTCTAAAGGATCCACAATTCTATATCGTACCATGTTCTGTAGTACCACAAGAACATATCTCAGGTTTCCTCACGATGTTTTCCTTCACCGTCAGCCGATACTGTTAATTTAGATTAGTAAATGTACGTGAATTCGGAAAAATTCGTTGGTATATACCGGAGTTCGAACCACTTCACAACCACGACTTGTTTTAAAGACTAGATAAAAATAATCTTAAGCTAAAATACGACCATAGATTCAGAAGTCACTATGATTGTTTTAAAGATAATCATTGTTATATAACTAGAAATGTCTAGAAACAGCTTGTCACAAAGCTAGTTCCCAAAATTGTAGCTAGCTGTTTTTAAATATTTCTGATAATCATTACATATTAATAAACTCAACCATTACTAAGCGGAATTTCATGGGGTTTCCGTTAAAATATACAGTAATTTACGAGGAAGCTTTAAGTATATAACTTGTCAAGTTTTTTTTTGGAAATTGATTGAAATATAACGATAATTATTGGAAGAGTTGCAAAAAGACAAGCCGCCTGGAAGCTTTCGTAGAAAAGGAATAACAAAACAACTGTGAAAATAAACAAAGCAGACGAAGTCACGGGTATCAGATAGTATATTAATAATTATTTCTAAATTTACCACAGTAATTTCTGCAGTCGGCTTAATCCACGGTCGCCTTTTAGCTCATATGTATTTTTATCTACTCTTCGACCGTGGTCTTAATTACAAAATTTAACATGGTTATTATTGTTAATCTAATATCCTACCATCTCTAACAGTGCATTGTTTATTTTAGATTCAAGTAACGTCGATAATACGACGAAAGAGGTTTAATTTTATTACAGTGTTACTACTTTGTTTTATCAAAAGATCGTGGTGAAAGAATAGTATGTTAGTAGGGTTACCTACCACCCTCAACTTGAAATTCTTTCGCCTACCTGTTGGTGCGTTCCAGCAGCTGCACTTCCCGAGTCAGTCCCTCTAGGATTCTCGCGTATTTTAGACTACATTGTCATTTAACAACATATGAGATTGTGAGCAATCGCCAAAACCAATAAAGTATCAAAAAAATCGAACTATATAAATATCCAGTGTCATAATGTTTGTTCATGATGAAGGTATGGGGTCTATGTTGGCACAATCATTACATGAAAACATGATTAATTATTGTATGGCTGGTGCCACATATAATCAAATTATTGATAAAATCATGAACACAGACTTTCACAACCAATGTAACATTGTAATTTTAGTAGGGAACAGTTCTGATATTAAAAAATTTGATTTATATAAGACATCAGAGAAGCTGTTACAGTTGAATATGAGAAGCATAATGTTATGTGCTTTTCCATATTCAACTTCCCTAACAGAAAAAAAAACAATAACATTCATATGTTAAATACATTATTGTATAATATGACATGTCGTCACAGTGACAAATTTTTATTTTTCGACATTAATAAATTTATTAATAACTTTACAATAACGCAGGAAAGTATGTATCTTCCCAAGAAGTATAAACGAGACATAGCTACATTGATAGCTTATAATATAAATAGATTAAGTGACACAGCAGTATCATCTAGTTTACCTAATGATACTGTGATTAAATATTTAAACTAGTTGATAAGACAAAGGAGCAGTGTAATATCACATTGTACTACCAAAATATTAATCGCTTCTCCGGCAAAATATTAGACATAGAATTACTTTTAAATAGAGAGAAACATAATATATCTAGATATATTATGTTTTACAGAAACATGGCTTAAACCTAATAAGATGCTATTTAATGTACCCCATTTTTCAGTAGCCAGTGTATTTAATAGAACAATCACTGTCGGTGGTGGTTGTATTATATTATTCAAAAATCATTTAAAATATAAAGAGAGGAAAGATATATGTAGTCTCTCAATAGATCGCATTTGTGAAGTGGCTTGTGCAGAGATGGATAAATTAATTATTATCTGTGTTTATAGACCTCCATCATCAAGTATTCATCAATTCTTACAAAAAATGGAGGAAATTCTAATAAAAATATCTAATAGTAATAAGCAAGTTTTAGTCTGTGGTGACTTTAATATAGATATTTTAAGTACGTCACCAGAGGTCACTATGTTCATATCGTTATTTAGGTCATTTAACCTGGATCCACTTTTTAATGCGCCAACTAGATGTACGTCTCAGACTGCATCTTGTATTGATAATATCTTTACTGATTTCAAGACCATTGGCGGTAGTATTATTACGGGGATACGGTCTGATCACAAAGGACTTCTTGTTAAAATAAATTGTGATAAACCCAGCAGTGTCTGTAAGAAAACAACTAGGCTTATATCCAAAAATAGACTAGGTCTTTTAAATCATAATATTGCTCAAAATTTATCTTTGAAGACTTTTATTAATCAAGATCCAGATAGTGACTATGACAGCTTATTTAATATCATAAGCACTGAATTTAGTAAACGTTGCCCAAGAAAAGTTATTAGTGTAAGGAAAAAAAAAAGTTTTAGTGAATGGGCAACTACAGGCATTAAAATAAGTAGAGATCGATTGTACGAGCTATATTACAAGAGATCACTAACAAATAGTGAATCATTTCATGCTTATGTTAGAAATTATTCTAAACTTTTTAAACGTGTTTGTGTAGCAGCCAAAGCAACATTTTTAGGAAATAAAATTCTCAAGTCTAAAAATAAGACCAAAACTGTCTGGCATATAATAAATAAAGAATTAGGAAAAAACAAAATAAATGATAACTCATTTAATCTAAGTGTCGACGGAGTACGTATTTCAAACAGTTCAGAGGTAGCAACTGTTTTCCAAGATTACTTCACTAATATACCTTCACAAATAACAAAGCGTATAACATCATCAGCCGAGGGCGCTGCCGCTCTTTTAAAAAATATAAGTGCACCCACAGATTCAAAATTTAAGTTCTCATTTATTAGTGCAGGTGAAATAATAAGGGCATTCAAACAATTAAATTTAAAAAACACCGAAGACATATGGGGAATGTCAGTAATAGTAATACAGTCCTTAATTGTCACTATTTCACCACATTTGGCTAATATATTTAATCAGTGTATAGCAAAAGGAACCTTCCCTAATTTAATGAAAATAAGCAAAGTGGTTCCTTTGTTTAAATCAGGCTGCAGAAGTAATCTTGGAAATTATAGACCTATTTCTGTATTACCGTCGATTAGTAAAATTTTTGAAAAGATTATGCTCAGACAATTGGTAGAATATTTTAGAATGCAAAAGTTTCTGGATGGTCGACAGTTTGGGTTCACCAAATCGAAATCTACTACTGACGCTGGTGCAATGCTCATAAACCATATATTGGGAGCCTGGGAGGATTCGCAGGATGCAATTGGTGTGTTCTGCGATCTGTCTAAGGCCTTTGATTGCGTTGACCATAGTACGCTTATTCTTAAATTGAAACACTATGGTGTTTGTGAATCTTCTCTCGACCTTCTAGTCTCTTATTTACAAGATCGTTGTCAGAAAGTTAGCATACATGGGGTAACATCTGCGGGATCTTTTGCGCGAATTGGTGTCCCTCAGGGCTCTATTTTAGGGCCGTTTTTGTTTTTAATATATATAAATGATCTGCCGCTAATGGTTAATAACTGTGCTGACATGGTGCTTTTTGCAGATGATACTTCACTTATATTTAAAGTTAAACGGATAGATTCAGAGGTTGGGCATCTGAATAATACATTAAATGAAATTTGTCATTGGTTTGCGTTAAATAACTTATTGTTAAATACAGATAAAACGAAATGTATGAGATTCACCTTACCAAATGTTAGACAGGTTAATAGTAGAATCAAGATCGAAGGGAATTTGGTAGGGTTAGTTGACAGTGCTGTATTCCTGGGAATCACACTAGATTCTAAATTACAATGGGGCCCTCATATTAAAAAATTAGCTAACAGATTAAGTTCGGCTGCATACGCAATACGTAAAATTCGCCAGCTTACAGATATTGCCACTGCTAGGTTAGTCTACTTCGCTTACTTCCATAGCCTAATGTCTTATGGTATTCTGCTGTGGGGGACGGCTGCTGAGGTAGACACCATATTTTTATTACAAAAACGGGCAGTTCGAGCAATATATAATATGGGACCTCGCGAATCATTAAAAACGAAGTTCCAGGAATTCGGTATCTTAACTCTACCCTCCCAATACATTCTTGATAATTTAATGTATGTCCGTAAAAACTTTGAAAATCTGCATTTTGTAAAAGACCGGCATGATCTAAATACTAGAAACTGTGACAAACTGGTCGTCCCATGTTTCAGACTTAGCAAAACCAGTAATAGTTTCTTAGGTAATAGTGTTAGGTTTTACAATAAAGTCCCAAAACATATTACCGATTTGCCGGACTGTAAATTTAAGCACCATGTCAAGCGGGTTTTAGTGTCGAAAGGCTACTATAGAGTGGATCAATACGTGAACGATGGTGACGTCTGGAATTAACTCCTCTCTGTGCATCCACTAAAAACGGTATTGTAACGTATAATGTATTTGAAATATATATATATATATGTTAAAAAGATGTACCCAATCGAGTTTCTTGCCGGTTCTTCTCGGTGACTGGGTTGTTTTCCGAACCGGTGGTAGTTTTGACGTTCATAAGCGCCTTATTAGGGTCTAAACTGAATAAAGTATTTTTGATTTGATTTGATTTGAACTCAGAAACTACTCGACCGATCTTCATGAAAGTTGGCATTTATGTATAATTTAATCCAACGTGAGAAATAGAATGATTTATATTTCGATTACTAGTCTCAATATTTTTAAATTATAAGTCAAATGTGGTCAATTTTGAAGGTGGTAGAGCCAAGCTGTAGCTATTACTGGTTTCAGCATGAATGGGTCGGCTCGGCCGGGGGAGTACCACCCTCTCACAGAAAACCGACGTGAAGTAACAGTGCTTGCATTGTTGCGTTTCGTTCGGTCAGTGAGAGAGCCGGAGGCCCATCTCCCCTCCCCTTTCCTCTCTCCTCTCCCTCTATACACAGGTTGGCAACGCACTTGCGACTATGTTATTGCTAGTGTCTATGGACGGTGGTGATCACTTAACATCATGACATTTAAAAAAAATGATTGTCAATGTTGATTATTGTTTTTAAGTGTAAGTTTCATCAGTCTCGAATAGATGGCGCTTTAAATTCATTTGCGTACTGAAAACTGTAGAACCTACTGTTATATATATATTCCATAAATCCAGTTTATATTATGCACTTGTTATGTTAATCTATTTACTACGTGACCTCGCTTTTTCTGTATCAATTTTTTAACCAGATTACCCCATAATACCGAATAGTTTATTCTATGGTCCACGTGACTTATTTAATTTAACATATAATAATTGAGCCACAGCAACGCGTGGCCGAGTCATCTAGTATATTATATATATTTGGTTCCTTATAACATAAATCTTTCATAGATAAATCGTCGACTCATCGATCATAAATTATAGCGCTATTGTAAACTCGTCTGCAATTTGATTTGTTAGTATGTTTACTTGTTTTTTAATTGTGTTACGGACGTCCGGTTACTTAACAGTGGAAGCTTCATTTTATTGGGTATTGTGAGAGCAGTTTTATGAATCGTTATTTCTATGGTTACAAGGATTTCTGGAAATGGATAATTACTAAGAATTAAAACATGGATGTATTCTTTTCTTAAATAAACGCATACGCAGTACGACTGTTTTTTTATTGTGTTAGATACGCTATAAAAAAATCAAATCGGAGACAAGTTGAATGGTCATTCGAAAACAGAAGCTCATAAATCAATAAAAAAATGTAAATAGACTGAAACAGTCAACTTTTTAAAAATTCTATGGAAAAAACAAGCAATTTACTAGAGTTATTTATTTTTTTAATTATATTTATCACCAGAGCGACATTTTTAAACTAACTCAACACTACATATTTATAAAACGGCGTCTGTCCGTTCGTGATAAATTCAAAAACTACTGAACGGATTTTCATGCATTTTTACCAGTAGATATAGTGATTCATGAGGAAGGTTTACATATATAGTTTGTCAAGGTTTTTTTTATTATTAGGGCGGGTCAACGATCGCCGGGCCCGCTAGTTTAAAATATATGTAGAAGTTTTTGCAACTGTCCATTTTAAATTTAGCTACGGGGTTTCGACTTTTGATGAGGTGTCATTAATAAAATGTGTTTGAGACCTTTGACTAGAGTGTTTGGTGGGATCTTGGAGATCCATGTAGTCGTTTTTATATTTTATCCATAATCCTTAATTAAGTACGTGAGAAAAGTAGATAAGCAAATGGACTAAATACATTTAAATTATTTTATTGGTCACTGTTTTATACATTAGGTTCCACGTAGACGAAATCGCGGGCACAGCTAGTCTATACTAATATTATAAAGCTTATTTGTTTGGTTGAACGCGCTAATTTCAGCAACTACTGGTCCGATTTGAAAAGTTCAGTGTTATATAGTTCATTTATCGAGGAAGGCTAAATATTATCACGCTGAGACCAATAGGAGCTGAGTACCAATGAAGAATGTTACAAAATCTGTTATTTTTCCTTTTGAGAGCTTCCGTTGCATGTTAGCGTTAGCCCATTTTAAATATTCCACGCGGACGAAGTCGCGGACAGAAGTTAGTATTAGTATAAATGTACGTATATAAAATCAATATCGCAAAAAACGAAAAATTTCTTTGGACGGCAGAATATGTAGCAATAGGTATTTGCTATGCAATCTATATACGTGTACATATAAACACGTATCTAAATTACTTCTCACGGCATTATCTACTGGGTGCGCCTGTTTATGTTACTTGCAAAGCTTAACGGCGAAATAAACCTATCTAATATCATTAAGCCTTGATGGATTGTCCATTCAGCACATCTTTCTCTACAAACATAATACTTATAATACACTGGATAAGCCGATGTGTTTCTTTTTATTAATACGAGTGCTCGCTCGTCCAGTGATCGAACTTCGACCATAGAGAAAAAAAACATTTTTTCTTTTTTTATTGATTACACTAAAGATATAATAGACTAGCTGTTACCCGCGGCTCTGCACGCGCTTTTTAAAAATTTATTATAGAAATGTAAAATTGTAAGTGGGTGTGTACATTACAGAAACGCTTTTTCAAAAACATTTGTAACTACGATACGAACGCCATCTACTGTAATATGTAACGTGTACATTAGATATATGAATACTAATAGAATATCGAATGGAATGGGATTTATCATCAGCAACATACCTGGAACTTTAACCTACTATATACCAAACTCAGTGCTCACTAACACTATATAAGAAAGTAATAAAAGTTATAAACTATACATTATCGAATAATATATCTTAAATCTTTTATTTTATAGATAGATATAATATACCCGTATTGTCAATATACTTTAGTTATTCTTATACGTTGCTATAATTACTGAGTTATGTAGAAGCAAACGTGGTAAATAAAACAATATGGCCGCCAAATTGACCAAAAAGATGATATAATTCATATTACATACAAATATATGGTGGTTCCAATTTAGTAGACGTACAATTTAAACTTACCTATGTATGTATTTGGATATTTGTACCTATATGTATTTGCTTGTATTTATTATGTTTGTATTATTAATATAATTATTTTTATTTTTTTATTCTCAGGCTTATGGTGGCCATTGTGCAAACAAGGTAGTGAATAGCTTTTTGGACAGGCACATTTGTAATATTTGTATCTTTTTTTTTTCGATGTTTACTTTTTGTTGTTGTTAGCTGTTTACATGTATAAGTTCTGTTATATTTATTGTCAATACACCGACTACACGTCCGTACATTACTGCGGACAAGTCTTGAGAAACAAAATAAAATAGTCTAAGTTACTTCTTATAAGGTGAGTTATCTTCCAGTGAAAGTCCCGTGAAAATCAGTTCAAGCATTACGGATATTCCACTGCGTCCGAATGCGAATAAAAACCTAAATTATTTTTTATGAGGTATGTTATCTACCAGTGAATACCCCGTGAAAATCGGGCCAAAGTAATGCGGACGAAGCCGCGGACAAATAAAATACAATATGTCACCCGCTATAATTTCGGTTATCTGGCAGTAAAAAGTAAAATTCCCGTTAAAAAAAGTCCATTCGTTTTAGAGATTACGCACAACAAACAGAAAAAATATAAAATATAGACAAAGTATAAAAAAAAAATTTATTTGGTCATTTGTAGCCATATCCATTCATCAAAAAGTTGTTATTTTAATTGTACATACACAAACTTTATTTTTATAATACGTAAATAAAAATTGGAAATAAAAGTAGTATGAACTATTTGAATAGGAAAACAAAATAAACTTTGAAAATGTTAGCTTTGATACTTACCACATAACTTCAGAATTGGCAGTATGGATTAATTCCTTCGCCTATCCTATTGGACGAATATTATTACTACTACTTACCACGTTACCATGACAACGTATATAATAATAACCCTCTGTTTCTCAGCAAATTTTCTACATTATTTTTGCAGTAAAACTTCTTTACCCTTGACTTGGGGAGTAAGATGCTGAATGCGTGACGAGAGCGTTACGCAAACGTGTGATCGGGCGAGGCGAACGGAAGTTGAGAGGGAGATATAAGTTAGTTATGACAGAAACAGAGATAGCTACGTTTCGTATTATCAATGATAACATATAATAAATGTAAATATTTGTAAAAAATTAATACATGTATATACATACATATAGATAGGGCTAAACAAGATTTACTTCAGTCGTGTAGTGTAAAGCACACTCGTTTTTTTGGTTTATATCTATACTAATATATAAAGCTGAAGAGTTTGTTTGTTTGTTTGTTTGTTTGTTTGTTTGTTTGTTTGTCAAAAAAACGAGTGTGCTTTACACTACACGACTGAAGTAAATCTTGTTTAGCCCTATCTATATGTATGTATATACATGTATTAATTTTTTACAAATATTTACATTTATTATATGTTATCATTGATAATACGAAACGTAGCTATCTCTGTTTCTGTCATAACTAACTTATATCTCCCTCTCAACTTCCGTTCGCCTCGCCCGATCACACGTTTGCGTAACGCTCTCGTCACGCATTCAGCATCTTACTCCCCAAGTCAAGGGTAAAGAAGTTTTACTGCAAAAATAATGTAGAAAATTTGCTGAGAAACAGAGGAGGGGCTTGTCCTTAACAGTTTCTCCACTGCCTGTCTTTATACATAAATTTCTTCTGTAAGTGTGTATGTCACTGAATTCCTCCTAAACTGCTGGACCGATTTTAGCGTTAACAATATAAAATTTTGATATTACTAGAATACGTCGCCGTTTATATGACTGTATATCTTAAAAATGACCACAGAAAAGTTCAAAATGATATATTGTCTAATTTATAAGAATAACCCACACTGATAATTTCTACTTTTTATCAAATATTTTCGACATTATTTTGACTAATACTGTGTAAATTCTAATGCAATTGAACACTTTAATTATATATAATCTTAGAAGATACAGCTGCTTGTGTGATAATTCTTTCATAGCTTCGAATTGTAAAGTTCTTAAAATTCGACCTAAAATGCCACGTTACTACATTGCACCTTTTTTTTATTGTTGGGGCGGCAAGTGATCATCCTACGTTAAGCACCTTGGATAGCCGCGACGGTCCGCTCGGCGGAAGGTGGCCGCAGGGCTCCTACATAATAGAGAGACAAACTAGAAGTACATTGCACCTATTCGCAATTTCAAGTTTCTTGGCAGTTTCGATTATCTTCTGCTAGTATAATAATAAATTGCAAAAATGCATATTAAGTGTCCTGCAAATATGTATTACCAAAATTAACAGGTCCACACTCTTTTTTAATTATTTCTTTTTTGGCAACTAATTTTCCAATTTATTACTGCCATTGTCGAGCCGGTGTGTATTAGAAATATGTTAAGATAATTTCAATGTTCTAACAAGTTGGTTGTTAGAACTTTTCAGGGAGTTTTCGTTGCATCTCAGAATTGCCATCCATTGGACTTGTGCACAATTGCACAACTATATTGCATAAAACACCACCAATATTACAAAATATAGATTTAAATAACACAAGATTGTGAATAAAATATAAAATCCACTACATAACAAACTAAGATTCCGCCGAAAACTCTCGGTCCATAGTTAATTTTCTTAAATGTGCTGCTAGTTCAGTTAAACCTTGCACAGCCTAAGAGAAACACAAACACGCGTTTATTAATTTGCGTCTGTCTTTTTGTTTCTAAGAAGGAATAGAATCAATGATGATAATACACGCTAATATATATACGCTCTGGCAGCTAAAGAATTTCCAAAATCATTTTCTTGAATAACCAAAACTCAATTGCCAAATGCGTAAGCGCGTCACTTGAGCACAGTAGCATATATTTGACTAATTATTTTTTTCTTATGTTTATAATTGTCAGGACAAGGTATGATTTAAATAAAATGTTTGGTAAAGTCGTACAGAAAATGTTATGGTAAAAACTTTCTATATAAAAAGTGATAAAGTGAGTGAAACAGAAAACAGTAATGATATTTTCAAACATATTGAGAAAGTTGATAGATTAACAACGTCTAGTCGTTTCCTTACCGTTTTATTTTATTACACGGTCGTCCTGTAAACGGAAGATAAAGTCTCATTTTTTTCGTTAGTATATCCATGCAAAGTCAGGGCGGAAAGCTAGCTTAACATAGCTGAGCATACAACAATGAATTTATACTAATATTATAAAGCTGAAGAGTTTGTTTGCTTAAACGCGATAATCTTAGGAACTACTGGTCCGATTTGAAAATTCTTTCAGTAGTAAATAGCTTTGTTATCGAGGCTATTTTTAGGCTATATCATACTAATCGGGGGTTTTTTATCGTTAACTCAAAATAACTATTCCACGCGAACGAAGTCGCGAGCAGAAGCTAGTAAACCATAAATTAAATTCTACTGGTGGTGAAAGGTTTTCTGGTTTTCTGCAAAATTATGCATCATTGGATGCTATATCTAGTTATGTCCATATACCACCAAATTGGGAATCTCTCACAAAGAATATATTAAAGAATTCCAGTAGTTGGCAGTCTATCCCACACTATTTTCACTTGTCAGAATCGGATTTGTAAGGAAAAGGCTCGTCTATTTTTGGTTATCAATCCACTGTCTAGATGGCACTGTTATATAATTTTTTTGGCAAGTTTGATAACAAAAGATGGTGGACGACAATTAATTTTGACATATCAAACTGACAACTTTCAACTATTTGTTTTCATTCTCTTTGTTTACGTATTTGTTACGAGAGTGTGCTCCCTTAAATTTTCTTGTCTCCCACAAACAATTTTATCTATGTCCGGATCTACTTATAAACATTGACTCCTGCATATACATACTAGGATTTAGATATGCCTTACGATGAATATATTCATTAAAAATTATTAAATTATTAAAAATATGTATAAATGATTAAAAATGATCAAAAACTTGTATACGATTTACGCAGTACCGCTGTATGCATACATACATAGCTATAAATGTACATTTATAACCAACAATGTTAGTTCGAAACTCATATTATAGAGGCGCTGATTGGAAAGAACGAGTGCGACCTCTATATATATAACGTACTCTGTGGTCTATCCCGTCCAAGCTTAACGAGTTCATCTCTTGCTATAAAGTTAAGTTGTAATCAAATGTTATCTCATAAGTTTCTCTCTCCAGTAGTAGAATTTACACAAAAATAATATTACACAATCTAAAACCTTTGCGAAATGTGTTACCCTTATAACCTTTGCAGTAAATACGTTTGCCGGCAATTTTATAAATCCTAAACGCCGAACATTGGCACAACAACACCTAAATGTGTCATTTTCACACACGCAACACTAATAGACGTGGTTAGAGGTAATTTACATACAATCTGTATGATTTATAGCATTTATGTCTGTGTTATAAGGATGCTATTAGGCTCGATAAATTTTCTGCTGATGGGTAAAGGCCTTTTTTCAAAGGTATAACATAGTATACAGGTACAGATCAATAAGGCGTGAATATAAAATTGTTACATGAGAATAAAAACGTGGTGTGTACTTATGACCGCACGATAGAAGTGAAAACTTATAGATAGATAGATACAAATTTATTAATGGTCATATGTAAATAAATAATAGCGTTCGAGACAAAACTGAATTTTAGTAATAATATTTATCGTTAACAGATGGCGCCACAATACGAATAGCTCGCGTTTTTATATGATCGCTGTTTCTAAATGGCATGATTGTGTTGGTCCTACATAATCAGTTAGCCCCAGGTATCCCAAATAATCAATTGTCCTGTTGTTTGTTCCAGTTGGTAAAAAACTTTGTCAGGTCGACAAGACTTCTGTAAACAAGTATGTAGTAATATTTAATTTCGCAATATATATACACTTGGAATGATTAAACATGCATAATATTATTTAATTATTATAAAAGGTATGCACTTGATGACGACTGGATCCGAGTATACACGATTGTGTGTGTCATCAACCCGAACGTGCTTTATGTCGAGTTCAACCGAAGAAACCCGACTCAGGATCACTGACCCGAGCATGACTGTTTAATATCGTTCAATTTACCACACGCCTGAAGAAGTTTTCACTTCAAGGGTTTTGATAAAAAATTGTAACAAAAAATCTCAATAACAGCACCATCTACCGGAGCCAATAATCAATGTATAAAATCATATAAAAATCACAATAAAAGTGTGTAAATCTTTTTATAAAGAATATTTTTATACCATCCGTTTTCATATAATCCTCCACTAGGTGACGCTGTAGCATACCAACTAGATTATTAAAAAACAAATTCAACAAATAATAACATGTTAAAACTAAATCAAATGACGAACATAATTACGTGTAATGTGTAATAAACGCATCCGAAATCACGGGCGTATCTTATAGTTTATAAAGTTTTAATACTGTCATGTCTAAAGATGAACAAAACATAAAGTATATCTAAATATATAGATCCAGTGCCGTAATGTTTGTCCAAGATGAACTCTGAAACTACTCAACCGATCTTCATGAAACTTTGGCATTTATGTATGATTTATTCCAACTTAAGACATAAGATAATTTATATTCCGATTAATGGCCTGAATATTTTTAATTACAACATGTAAATGATCGTCAATGTTGTTTATTGTTATTAATTGTAAGTTTCACCAGTCTCGAACAGATGGCGCTTTAAATTAGTTTGTTGATAAAATGTAGGACCGACTGTTATAGAAAAATCATAGGTGGCGCCACGTTTTAATTTTGAATTTCTTTTTCAACTCCAGTTTATTTTATGATGCACATGTTCAGTTAATCTATTTACTAAGTAACGTCGCTTGTTCTGTATCAAGTTTTTAGGCAGACTCATTACCCCACAATACGAAATACTTTATCAGAATTTTAATTCAATATGTAATTACTGAGCCTAGTAATAGCAGGTCAGCTAGTAGATAATATATTATTTTTATTACTATTTGCATCTGGGGAATAGGCGACTTCCTTATTCACAGAAAAATACAATCACAGCGTCTCGCTTCTCTATGTCGTGTTTCTAGATCGAGAGATATCTATTAAGCTGCATATATTATATAAGTTAATATTATGCTAATGTCTGACCGTCACACTTATCACATAAGAACGTCTACTGGTAATAAACTACGCTATAAATTAATACCTGATATACTATAATAGTCCGCGGTTTCTATCACGTAAATATCTCCTTCTGCTTCGAGACATATAATAAAAATGTAAATGTAACGTGTCTGTTTTTTTAAGATTTTTACGAAAAAAATTATTGTTTGTGTCTAGGAATAAGCAATAAAAAACATTTTAATCATTCTTAGAAATGTCTGTCTATTTGTTTGAACACACATCACTGCTAAACTACTGCATTCATGATAAAATGTCAAAGCAATGAAATCATAAAGCATATCTTCAAGTAAAATTTAATCTTTGTTTCATCGAAATCGGTTTTGTATATTACAAGTTATTGTAGTTTTAATAACAACGCGACTTAAGTACGAAAGAAAAGTAGATAAGTGAATGGATTTAATACATTCAAATGATTTTATTAGGCTGTGTTTCACGTGGACGGAGTCGGGGGCACAGCTAGTTATATATATGTTTGTATCCATTTAGTAAAAACCTGTTATTTTAACAACAATACAAACAGACGCTTTAATTTTATTTAGTTGTGTTGATTTGTATAGAAATATGTAAATGAATATTTTTGTAAAAAGTACGAGGAGTATAAAAACAACACAATTAAATTGTTTAACTTTTAGAAACAATGATATATGTATTTCAATAATATAGTAACAGAACACAATTGCACTGCCTAGTCGTCAAAATAATGCCAATCGAAAAAATAAAATATTAGATATTATATAACAGCGCCATCTACTCGTAGAGTTGAAAAACAAATTTTGCTATAAAATTTCTTCGAAATGATAGTAGATGTCGTAAAGTTGCGGGTTTTTTTTATCCAGATCTTGGTCTGTCATATAGTGGACTTTATATTTTATTCATAATCTTTTATAGACTTTATTTTATGTCATTTTAGTGGTCTTTTACGTAATATAATTCGGTTATAGTGCACTTGTGAAGGGGATGGAAAATAATGCCACGGAGTATGGAGACTGGAAAGTTCTAACAAGACAGCCACCATTTTGTTAGTTCATTGAAATGCTCGCTTAAGACTGCTAGAAGACTGGTTAAAAAAAACTCTTTAAAACCCGCCCTCGACTTTTGATACCTCTACTGCCCGCTCGCGCCATTTACTTTGTTGTCACTTAGCCTACTTAATACCATACATTTTATATTTTACATTTGTTATTTTTAAGCTACTAAGAACCGTAGTTTGATGCTTTTTATATATTTACTGCAACTATTCCTCTGACATAGTGCCGGAGACTTTGTGTTGTTAATCAATGGCGTGGCGACGTGTTAATGTTTACCTTAATCTAGGATTTAAAATACATCGCGTCTATATTATTTTTTGTAGTCCGGTGAAGCTGTTAAGGCCTTGCTTGATCAATAACGTAGTCAGATCGAAAAAAAAAGTGACTATTTTTAAACGCAACAACATATATATCCAGGGGTGTATCACCGGCGATATTACGTGTGTAAATTGTGTATGGGTTTATCCAGTGTTTAATAGTTATTATTTTTTATCTTTATTTTCTTTTTCCTTTTTTTTTTATTTAAATGGAATTTTTCTTAGTAGTCGACATTCGACCATAATTCATTGATTTTTTAAAGTTTGAACTATTCTATTATCAAAGGTTTTCATCATGGCTACTCAGTTATTTGCCACTTTTTTAAATTGTATAAAGATAAAAAGCGGTTACATAAGGTGGTAAGGCTCTCAAATTCTAAGTAAAAATAACGTTACGAAAATAAATAAATATATTTATATTTATATATTTATCATGGGAGGTATTTCTGGGTGATATTGAATTAAATGTAGTTATGTACATTATAAGGAATAGTGATACACCCAGTATCATTGTATGGGAAAGTAATGGATACACAATAGAATTAAATAATTAAACCAAAACAAAGAAGTTTTTAATACTACCATTAACTTTTGAAACTGAATTTCTTTTTGTTCAAAATTTATCATCAACTGTAATAAATATAATTGCTACATCAAGTTGAACTAAGAATCTAAGTCGTAGATCAAGTGAATTCACCACAAAAAATACTAAACATAAACATACTAAATATTGACTTTGACTTTGGTAATATTGCTTTACTCTTATGCCAATATGAAGCAAAGTGAAAACAGTCCGGGCACCTAAAATTTTCAATAAGACCAAATAGAATAATCATTATTTCAGTGGTTCCATAAATTTACTAAAGATAAATTATTTATCAATTAATTATTAATATATATTATGAATTTACATATTATATTATTATAAAATTAACCTACAATTTGACCAGGTGATTTCAAAGGGCATGTAAGGCATGCAACGTCAGTCATGTTAAAAATATTGAAAAGGAACGAAACAGTAAAATGATGGATGTCAAAATGTCTTTTTCATTTACATATGTGTACGAGTATATGTTGTATAAAATTCAAGCAGTAGTGTGAGTAATGTATATTTTATTTTATTCAATATGCTTGTAAAGCATTTTATAATTAAAAAAGTAGTTTTGTGCATTTCTCCTCGATATAAATTTTAACTATACAAAATTTCACTTAACCGTTCGCGCAATTCGCTTAAAAAGGGGTACAAAGTTTTGGCTTCGCGTATAAGATATAGTATAGATTATTGCTAGAGTGTAGAATGTCATATCTATCTTTAAATTATTAATTATTTTGTCACAATATTCCCTAAACATTATATTTATTGACTTATTGTTTAAAATTGTATGCAAATTTTCTTTAACTAATTCAACTCCTGTTACCAATTCAAATTATTTTCTTAGTTTTTCATACATACAACAATCCAGCAGTACATGCAATACCGTTCGAGTTTTGTTGTTAATTTGTATGAGTATATAGTTTCTTGTTAGACAGCGTATAACTCTGCTTAACTAATAATCTATGAAATATAAACAGCTTTTCAAGGCCCATAAGCAGTTTCATAAGTTAGCGTATTCAAACAAATAAAGAAGCAACGAATCTGTTTTTTTTTCGAACTGATTACGCTATTGACTAAGTAAGGTCTTAACAGCTTCACCGGACTACTAAGGCGAGCGCTTAAGGCACTCAGCTGATTTTATTTTGACAACTAGCTCAAGGGTGCGCGGCACACCTCGGCTTTGACTGTTGCCTGATACATGCAATTCGCGACCTATGTGACCTTTTTTTTATCGTGGTGATATCCCTTATGGATACGTCACCCTCCCGGGGGAGAGGGTGGGTTATGTCTGATTCGCATAGACTAAAACCCCACGGTGTACCGACAGACCGTTTTGTGGGGGCGGCAAGGGATCGAACAAGCAAATCAACCTTGTAGAGCCGCCCCCACGGTCCGCCCGGCGGAAGGCGACCGCCGGGCCCCCACCTATAGAGGGACAGACCGGGCACACACCGGCTGTCCCCCCTCGTCCGCCAGACCTGTGCAATGAGGAGATGGGCCCCCCGACCCATCCTCTCAGGTCCGGCTACGGTGGCAGGAGGAGTTGGGCGAAGCGCCTTCTCCTCCTGGCTGTCCTCCTTTGGCGGAGACGGCCACTTTGAGGGTCTGCCTCGCGGGCCCTCTCCGCCTCCTCCTTCTGCGAGATGACCTCCTCGCAGAAGGAGGTCATCGCTCGCCAAGCCTGTTCGCTGCTGAGCATGGCCGAGACCACGCTCGGCAGCGATAAGTCCGGTCCTACCACCACCCGAAACAACCGTGTCCGGTGAGTACCTGCACCAGTCGGAACGTCAGAGAGCCCCACTCCCTCTCTTTCCACGCCCGCAGGACCGGGCGTACGGCGTCCACAGTGAACCGCCCGAACCGCTCATCCGCCAGGTCCTGCTGCCACCTGTCGCCGGCGTCCTCCCTTAGACGCCGTCTCTCCGCCTCTACCTCCCTGGGAGCCGGAAGCTCCCTCCTTCGTTTCCTCGCCGCCGTGAACTCGTACACGGCGGCGAGAACTCCTGCCTCCAGCTCCCAGGGCAGGGAGCCGGCGAGCGTGAAGGCCACCGCCGAGGACACTGTCCGGTACGCCCGGATTGCCCTCAGTGCCACCGTGCGCTGCGCATTGCGGAGCGCACGCACGTTGGCGGCACCGAGGGCATCAGCCCAGACTGGTGCCCCGTAGGTGGCTATCGCCCGCACGACTCCCATGTAGAGTCGGCGGCACCCGGCGCCCGGCCCCCCTATGTTCGGGAGCAACCGGCCGAGTGCCGCCGCCGACCCAGCAATTCGCAGTCCGAGCCCCGCGAAATGGGGCTCGAACCGCCAGCGCCCGTCCAGGGTGAGGCCCAGATATTTCATCTGGGTCCCCACCCTGACCCGGGTGCCCTCCACCACTATGTGGGCCCCCGGTGGTGGCCCTCGCCGAGGCCCATGAAAGAGTAGGGCCTCAGGGCCACCCTGAGGCCCAACCTCTTTATGCGCCTAACCACAAGGGTTGTGGCCATCGTGGCCAGGCGCTCTACCTCTCTCCACTCCCCCGGCGACCTATGTGAGCTAACCTAAGCTAAGCTATCTATTCATACATATATGAGTTGTTGAAACATATATGTGTACCAAGCATACATAACTCAACAACTCTTATATATATTTCGTATCGGATAATGTTCTAAAATATTTCAGTTTGACAAGGGAAAAGAATCTGTTGTTTTAATATATTAGTACGCATAAAATTCATTCCAATATCTTACATTCGCAACTTTGAATCACTAACCACAAGATAGAAAAAAAACGATGCAGTATTTTTTTCGCAATAGTTCAATGTAACATGATCATTAGATGGAAAACATACAGCGAACAATCGTACTCCAATTGGCATTTAACACTTCTACTGCGGTAAGAAGTCAAAACGACCTCACGAGCGCCTACCGTCTTGTTTAAAATAGTATTGACTCAAACAAACTTGGTTAATATTATAATTCTGAAGTGTTTATATTATACTAGCTTTTTCCGCGACTTCATCCTAGTGGAATAGTAACTTTGGGCTAACGCTACCTTTAACTCGCGTTTTCGTTTACATAAAAGGTAAAAATATTTTTAAATAATACGTACGTTAACCCCGCTTTTGAAACATTGTTCGTCGATACTTCGTTCCTAATGGTCTTAACATGACGATAGCCTTCCTTGATAAATGAGCTATCTAAAACTTAAAGAATTTTTCAAATCGACAAAAACTAAGAATATAATGAAAAGGTAAGTAGCAAGTGTTGTACCATTTTGAAGTGTTAATTAAATAGGTAATTTTTTTAAATAACTTGCCTAAGGTAGTGTAGTACTTTTTTTTTAAAGATGAAGTGTTAAAGTTATCTTACAAAACGTTTTTTAAACATGAATCAAACAAATTTGTGACTGCAATCAATTGCACAATTATTTAGGATTGCGGGCCCTGCGGAAGTTGTCCTGCCTTAATAATAAAAGAGAACCCTAAAGTTTAACCGCAACGCCACTTACCGGGTCCAATTGTGACTCTAAACCATTGTTGAATCCACACGAACATTCACAAAAAATTTCATCAAAATCTATCCAGCCTTTTAGGAGGAGTTCAGTCGCATACACACGGAGAGAATAATTATATATAGGTATAAATATTTTAAATAAATAAAGCTAATTTTGTGTAAGATTTAATGATAGAAGGTAAAGTAGAGTTTTCTGTCCGCCTGGCTAGCTACCACCCTCAATTTGAAGATCTGTCGCCGAGGTGGTGTGTTCCAGCAGCTGCATTTAAGAGCCAGTCTCCTATAGATTTGGCTTGTTTAACATCTTACATCAGGTCGCCATTTAACATTAAATTGTGGTCAAACGCCATAATGTATAAGGTTTATAAAAAACTTAAACAGTAAGCAAATATATCCTTTAGGTTAGTTACTAGCCTAGAGATTGTAAAGATCTAGCAACGTGGTGTGACTATGAAACATGTGAGGTCTTTTCAACCTCCTATGACAATGGAAAGTTGTATTCAAATATCTAATCATAGTCAAGTTTGTATAGCGTCAAGGGGTTTTAAAGAAAGTATTCAAGGTAAGAAAATCATGGGGTCTTTTCGACCCCCTGTGACAAAACAAAAGACGCGCTCAGATAACATCGGCGCATTGTACATGTTAAGCAATCGGGTTCAAGGTTCAACGTAATTAGAGTACAGTAATCTATCGGTAAATCTTTGATCTCTAATGGCATCTAAGAATAATCACAGTCGTGTTGGTTAATCCGCTATTGATTTGTCAAATTACAAAATACAAGAGCTAATTCTGTTTATTCTTTATCTAATAAAAGTGATAAATTGGTATGTTTCGGTTTCTTTTTATAGGTTTTTTAATTTAACCACATTCTCATCTGTTGTTAAAATACGATATGGATGGATCTAGGATGATGGTCGTACGTGAAGCCTGTGTTTTTTCTATAGGAAAGTGCGTGCGTGCCCACGCTCGCATAATCACAGATCACGCCGCCGTGGTCTGACGGTAAATTTCGCTCCCGCATACTCGCCGCAGCCTCCCTCGGCAGCGGTTCAGGCTTAGGTCCATTCCCTCGGCGTAGAGCCGTTGCTAGAGCGACAAAGCGACACAAAAAAATCTCAATCACTAGCTTACCAACTCTACACAGATCACCACCACATACATGCACTCACACAAGTAGGTACACAACATGGTGGAAGGGTTTTATTATTTTACTTTATTCGAACTGAGTTAAATTAGTTTAGATTGGTTGTCACATACGAAAACCATGTATGATTTAGTGAGATACACATATGTATCTCTCTAATTCCTATATGTATGAATAGTTAGCTTAATTTAGCTTAGCTTAGATTCTGTTGTGGCCTCTTTCTGCGAGACAACGTCCTCGGCGGCGGAGAGAGTCTTGCTCACGACCCTCAAAGTCCCCATCTCCGCCAACGGAGGACGGGCAGGAGGCGTCAGATTGACTCCCTCCTCTCTCTGTAACCCATTCCATTACACAGGTCCGGTGGACGGAGGAGACGACCGGTGTGTACACGGGTGTCTCCCAAAAGGACGGGGCCCGGAGGCGGCGCTTTTACTGCTGGGCCAACCGCTGGGGCGTCACGATGAAGTCTATAGAGATCTCGTGCCGCCCCAACTATAGCGGAAGACGTACACCGTGGGGTTTTAGTCCGTGCGAGTCGGACATAACCCACTTTCTCCCCCGAGAGGGTGGTGTATCCATAAGGGAATTCCACACGCTAAAAAAAAAAAGATTCGCGATTTTCTGTGGCCTAGATAAGCCCAAGCGGAGGTGCGCCGTGCACCTCTGAGCTAGTTGTCAAATAAAACCAGCTATGTGCCTTAAGCGCTCGTCTTGGTAGTCCGGTGTAGCTGTAAAGGCCTGTAAGACTAAAAGCGTAGTCAGTTTAAAAAAAAACTATAGAAAATGCTTAGCATCATATAATTTTTTTTTTCTATTGATCAATGTTTTGTATCAGCTTTAAATAATAATATGGTCTCGACCAGACCACAATACACTTGGTGATAAAGTCGAAACAGTGGCTCCTTTGAATTATCTCTTTTCGGAATCAGACAGAGAACATTCACCTATTGAGAGGCTTGTAGGTCGCTATTAGAACTATGACTGCCTATGGATTATAAATCATTCGGCGGTTCTTGATATTTTTGGATTGCATTCAAGTACAAAGTCTATCACTTTGTGATAGACTATATATATATATATATATATATATATATATATATCAAATCAAAAACACTTTATTCAATGTAGGCCCTAAGAAGCCACTTACGAACGTCAAAACTACCACCGGTTCGGAAAACGACCCAGTCATCGAGAAGAACCGGCAAGAACATGGCGCTTATATTCGCAATCCGGCAAATCGGTAATACCCTTTGGGACTTTATTGTAAAGTCTAACACTATTTCCCAATATAAGAATTCATATTCGTTTTATATATGATCGTTAAACAGGTGACACGATCCTATAGATATAAAGGAATGACTGAAAAAATATAGAAGTATTTATTTATCTAAATATAACACGAGTGATAAGATAATAACGCAATAGTGGTACGCATTACGCATACTTCCAGGTCGGTTTAACATTGTAAATAAGGTTTAATTTCTATTTCTAAACAATAATTACATTTTGATATAACAAAAATAATGACCGAAGTTACTTAAGATTACAAATATAATAATTTATTGTGCGTGAATAACTCTAACGGCATAGTAAAATGAAAGCAGATGGTTCACTACGAAATAGATACATTTCAAAATTAATTCTATTAACAAGTGGGCCCACCGGACGTTATCCTGCTTTGATAATATACAAATCTTAAATTGCAACTGAAGCGCCACCTACTTGGTGTAATTATGAACCTGAAAACACCCAAAAAATTTCATCAAAATCTGTCAAACCGTTTAGGAGTTCAGTCATATACACACGGACTGAAGAATTGAACTGAAATATATAAATATGTCATTACTACATATTAGCGTATATTGACGACATTTCCTTTGTTTAAATCCATTAACCCCTTCAGACTACAGAGCGCAGCAAAAATATACTTACACACATTCGAAAACATAACCCTATTTTTGCGCAGTCAGTTGATTATAGCGGTAGCTTTGCCAGCTTTGTTGGACATCAAAACAGCTTGCTTGGATATATTATAAAAGCTTCTGAAATAAAAAGGTATAATCAAAATTAGAAGTACTTTTTTCAACTAGAGCTCTAAAAAAGTCGAAGTAGTTATAAGGACTGCATTAGAAGTGAAAACCAAAAGCAATGAAATAAATGGTTCTCTTTAGAATATTTATATCAATTGTAATATGAATGAGAATATTTAAATTTCAGAATTTGTTTATTGAAATTATGAACATTATTGTAGTTTTCATATCCACTGGTACTCGGAGCAATGATTATATACATTTTTATAAAGTCTATTAATGAAATGAAACGTATAATGAACTGTATCAAGTATCAATATTACATATACACAGACCCCTATACCACGCGTTGCTAGCCTGACGCAAACCACGCAAGCGCAATACGGCTGATCAAGCTGACGTAGCATGACATGACGCGAAATTACAAATTTATCTCCTGTCAAAAATACCGCTCAACGCGCCTTAGTAAGTTTTTCCCTCAAAAATGTTATAAATTTATGAGAAAAACGAAACAAAAAAAGTTTGTAGGCATTCCATCCAGTCGTAGCTCTCAAATATGTCAGTTAGAGCATAGCTTTAGTTGCATCTCTATATTGTCAGTTTGATGGCAAAGAACATACAAAAGTGAAATACATTCCTTAAGAATTCGCACATGTCAAAATATGACGCTTTAGGCTGCATAAATTATTTGTATTATACCACTAGCTCTTACCCGCGTTTTCGTCTGCACTATTTATTATCTTAACAGAATATTTTATGTACAAAGGGTAAAAACATAAAAAAATGAAGGCATAAATATACTTTGGTGCTCACTTACACTAAAATAAAAAAGTAATGAAAATCATTTCGGATATTCCACTGCAGACGAAGTCGCGGGTAACAGATAGTCTAAAATAAAATGGTATAAGTTACTCCTTTTAAAGTTAACTACCTGCCGGTGAAAATCCCGTCGAAATAGATTTAATCGTTTTGGAGATTGCTCTGCGGACGAATTTGCGCATAACAGCTAGGATAAAATAAATTAGTCTAAGTTACTTCTTATAAGCTCAGTTATCTGACAGTGAAAGTCCCGTCAAAATTAGTCCTACCGTTATGGAGATAGCCCTGTGGACGAAGTTAGTCTAAATTAACATAGCCTACCCGGTGTAATTTCAGCTATCTGCCAATGCAGTTTTCGTCAAAATCAGTCCAGCCGTTTCGAATATTACCCGGAACAAAGAAACAGACAGACAAAAACATTTAAAATTGCATTTTTGTGATAACAAACTTAAACAACTTAAATAACAACAACTTAGTGATAACTAGCGTGTATACTTTCATAGTAAAAAAATAAAAAGATGTTATTATGATATTACATACAGACACTTCATTTTTATTATATGTATAGAAGATATACAATAAAAATACAATTCAAATGGAGTTTCTTGTCAGTTCTTCTCGATGATTTTGTTGTTTGTCCAAACCGGTGGTAGGGACTGAATGAAATAAAATATTTTTGATTATCTTTTAAATAAACCAGCTGTAATTTGTTTTCTATGTCGGTGCACTAATTCAGAGGGTACTTTCACTTCTGTGCTGTAATATACAAATGTTTTACCTACTAATAAAGCGCAGCTTATCCCAACGTAACAAGAAGCGCTCCAGCGGCTGAGTGACAGATCGGTAGGGCAACAGCGACTGCCAATAATAGATTATATATCTCACGATCTAATCACCATCTTGATAATCTAATATATGTTCGCGAAAACGTAGATTAAGTTGGATTTAGTAAAAGATCAACATAATTTAAATCTAGAAACATTAATAAATTGGTCATTCCATGTTTTAGGCCCACTAAGTCCTGTCCAGGGCGGTAGGGTTTTACTGCCTGACTGGATCGCAACCACCATGTATATGGCGAAAAAGCCCGTCATAGTGATTTGCTACTGCAGGTCGCGTTTCGGGATCAGCCTGTGCATATCCAGCTTTTCGCAGGCCGGCATGACGATGGATAGTGTGTCACACGGTGGTCGCCATTTTTTTTTTTCGAACTGACTACAAGCATACATACCTCATAAACTCTTATATATATTTCGTATCGGATATTATTCTAAACTATTTCAGTTTGATAAGGGAAAAAAATAAAACCCTTCCACTTGCCTGTGTATGCGTGCACGTATGTGGAGGTGATATGTGTAATGTTGTCACAGTGATGTAAGATTTTGTGTCACTGTATCGCGCGAGCAACATACTCAAGGGCTCCACGCCGAGGGAACGGAACTAGACTTGAGCAGCTGCCGAGGGGGGCCTAATCTGTGGTCGCCATTGTTTTTGGATTGTACTGTGCTTACCATCAGGCACAGTGCAGTCATTTTGCCGTGCTACAATAAAATAAAATAAAAACAACAGTTCCAAAGCGCATTACTGATTTGCCGGATAGTAAATCCAAGCACCATGTCAAGTGGGTTTTGATCTCAAAAGGCTATTATTATAGAGTGGATGGTATATGAACGATGGTGATGTCTGGAAATAATACCACACTCTGTGCATCCACCAAAAACTGTTGTAACTATAATGTATTCAATAACCTTCAAAAAAGCATTCTTTAATTTCGATGTCCAGAAATGACAAAATTGTTACAAATCAAGAAAGTAATTGGCATAAAATTGGTAACAGATATGTTTTTGGTATAAATCGATGTCAATTGCATTGAATCTTCAAATTATCATTTTATAATCACTATATAATTTAATTCATCTATTTTGGAATAATAACCAATACAATAACAAGTGAAACAAACAAACAAACTCATATTTATAATATTAGTAAGGATACACTCGAAGAACACTACACACCTTCTGCGCAACCTGGTATTATATATATTGATAACGCGGATAAAGCCAGGTGTGGATATGAGATTATAAATTTTTTAACACTTAACAAGCCAATGATTTCTGTCACGGGTAATGATGATTTTGACAAATAGCCTTAACTCGGATGTTAACAATACAACTAAATGCGATGAGTAATAGACAGTTCAATAACGCCGAGGTCACGTGTTCCGTTCCCAAGCGAAACATTTTTCGCATACTTCTGTAGAAGGTTAAGTTTGTTTATAGGATATCTTATAGGATAAAGTGTCGTCACTGTAGCCGATGGTAATCATGGTGTAATCCAAAAGCAACGGTGACCATCGTTAAGTCAAATCAAATAAAAAAAGTGCGTGCGTACAAAGTACACATGTCAGAAGTGAAACTTCTTTGGCGAACTAATTTATAAGTCTTGTTTATATTTATACAAATCCAAAACTTTAGAAAAATAAAAAAATAAAAATATTATAAAAAAAATTGTAATAATAAAATGTTATTCATAAAGTTTATTTATAAATTTAACTTTACTGTTTATACACTGTATAAGTGCTAATAATATTGTAAACAGATGAAAAATCTGTATTTACTGCAAATGACGTTATGCGACAGAATTGCCATCTAAAGTTCTAATAATTAGCTTCCTTTGCATACCTGCGTGACGTTACATCTTTAAAATTTTTACCCTCATGCGCCTAAAGAAGTTTCACTTCAAAAATACTTTATTCACTTTAGGTCCTGAACAGGCGCTTATGAACGTCAGCACGACCACCGGTTCGGACATACAACCCAATCATCGAGATGAACCGGTGAAGACTCCATTTGATTTATCACTTAATTCTACACTAGCTGATACCTACGACTTCCTCCGCGTGGAATAGCTTAATACGCTAATACGCAGCGGAAACTCTGAAAAGGAAAAAATACCCCGATTTTGCAACATTCTTCATTGGTGCTGCGCTCCTATGGATCTTAGCGTGATGATATTAGCCCATAGCCTTTCTCAATAAATCAGCTATGTAACGCTGAAAGATTTTTTTAAATCTGATCAGTACTTCTTGAGATTAACGCGTTCAATGAAACAAAATATCCAGCTTTATAATATTACCTTCTCTCGTACGTACCTCGACCCGTCATTCAAATTACAATGACTTTTGACAGAGTTGACCGATTTTAATGAAACAAAGGCTAAGTTACTCTCAAGGATATCCTTTATGATTTACTTTATGAGGTTTTATTGTCAACCCAGTACTTTAGCAGTGATGCGTGTTCATACAACCAGACAGACACACAGACATTTCTAAAAATGATTGAAATGTATCACTTATTCCTAGATACCTGCAACATTTTTTTCCACCAAAATCGAAAAAGGACAGACATGTTAGATCTACATTCGTATTACATACAGTATAGATATATATTATGTAGTCTATACATACAATAAAAGGGTAACGTGATAAATTCTGTACATTAAATATTTTAAAGAAAGAATACTCTGGTATAGTTTTTAATATTTTTGTATGTCGTTTGTTCGGAATTCACGCAAAAACTACAGGACGGACTTTGAGGAAATTTGGTATGGTAATAACTTATACATCGGTATAATATTTAGGTGTTTTATATATATAATACATTCGTATAGATGTTTATCTTACTTATAAGAAAGCACAACATAAAAAATATATATAATATGCAAGATAAGGCTTATAGGAAGCTTCAATATGTGAACAATTTTGATGTCTGGAACCAACACATATATCACTGTGCACCCGTCAAAAATGAATGTAGCCATAATGGTTTTCAAATACATACGATGTACAACTAGATGGTGCAGTGCCACGCTGCGTCTCGGAGAACAAAGTCGTTCACAGAGGATGATGAGGCCAATTAAATCGCCGATGACGAGTTTTAATACACGATACAATCCTATGATTTGACTAATCACTGTGTTTATAATTGAAGATAGCCAGAGAGATGTGTCATTTCCAGATATCACTATTATTGTTCACATATTGATCCACCTTATAATAGCCTTTTCATATTTATTTATTTATTTAGAAACACCAACAAGATTTACACTAGAATAGTACATAACATGCATTTTTAATGACTCTATATAAGTGCAATCTTAATTATAGGTGTTTACGACGTATTTATTATATTCTACAGCAAATAACTTAAGTAAATGAGAAAGCTAAAACAAAAACAACAAAAAAAGAAAAAGTAAAAACATTAACCATACATTCCAATTTTCTTTTTATTTTAAGTTACTTAAATAAATTTGTTTATACTGGCTGAGACTATTTGTGAATATATCTAGATTAGAGCTTTTAGATTTAGAATTATAAAGTGATATCATTCTATTTAGTGGACAGTAAAGGCCTAAATTTGTTCGAAAATACTTCGTAGCGAATATATTAAAACGTGAGGCTCTAGGCAGCTACAAACGTAATTTCTGATTTTTTAAACATCGTGAGGAAACTTGAACCTGAGGAATGTTCTTGTACTATAACCGTATTTAGGAAAATTTCATAGAGTTTGAAATCGCCAATACATCGTGATTGGCGCGGCGTGGTGATTATGCCCATATATTTTTACCGTCCGATATAATGTTACAGATAGAGTCATGAGTCATTTTATTTTAGGATTATATCAATTTGGAAATTAAAAAATAATTATTTTGTAATAATAACAATTAAACGTCTTTTGTTCAGCAGATTTTCTCCTGTACTTTCCTGAACAGTTTCATTTCAACCCCTTCAAGTGAAAGGCTCGATAAATATTTATATAAACGACTATTGAACGTAGTTTGTACGTGTAACATGCCGTATCGCACCGTAATCGAGCCGCAAACGATCGTTACGTAGGCTATAACTCGACGCGGGGAAGGCTCCGACGGCGCGAATCCGCCGGAAGTCGACCCGACGGGATATCGGTCTTCCATGGAATAGAAACTAATAATTTTCTTTTCTTGCGATGTAGTATATTATTATGTGTATTTGTATATTATTATATATGTATTTTGAAAAGCTCGTTGTAGTAAAATCTACTTTTTACTACCAAATTTTATATTGCAATCAGTTCGTTGAAGTGACATCTAAATAAACAATTTTTAATCATAATTAGATTCACAGAATAAAAACAAGTACCTTGAACAACAATCGCTATCAATAATAGGAATAATAACTGAAAACAGTAAATCTTGCAAATGAACCGTTTAAATAAGTATAATTATATGTTTTCCTTATTATAAGCATGTAGCAAAGCAAATAGAAGGTAGACATTTAAATTATCTCGAATTAATTCATGTCCACATTAATACGAAATATTATTTCAAAATTTACTAATAATGTATTAAGGTTATTAATCATTACAGTTATACATTTTTAGTAATGTTTATTGCCTACTTAAAGATAATTGCATCGAATAAAATTTCTACTTAAATATCTTATATTATAAATGTATTAATAGCGCGTTGAAGTCTTTTATAGCAGAAAATTGCTTTACATGTTACAAGTATTTAATGGGTTGATATAAGTGCAACAGTATCACATACAAAAAGTGACTATTTATTTAATAAATTACCTTTATTAATACCTTTTAAAGTACATGAAGTGATAGGATATTTAAGAAAGGATTTTGATTGTGTGTATTGATTTATAGCCTTTTATTATATATTTATCTTCCACATCTGTTTAATACTCGTATATATCTAAAACCTGGTTTTCGCCTATAACTTCTTATATCCATAAAAACGTATTCTTTTTAGTAGATTCCTTACAATCTCCCTGCATTTAAAATATGACAGTTTTGTTATTTCAATTAATTTAAAGATAATCAACTTCTTCGTTGTACTGGGCATAAATTCGTTATATAAATATCGTTTTTTTAGACTCTTCAGTTATTTTCTAGGCACCAGCAATTACAATAAGAATCTATCATATAAATAGAAACTGTCATTGAGGTCCTTATTAGTCATTCCTGTAATTAAACTGCCATAATAATTTGAACAACAATTATCCAAGACTCTATTAAACATGGTAATAAATGTAATGAGATATTTTCGAATATGTTAATAATAATAGTAACAAATAAATTGTATGTATGTAAAATGAACTTACTAGATTGCAATCGATCCCGCCAGGCCATAGGGTTCGACACGAGACCCTGGAATCCTGGCCAGTATAATGGCTTATGTTGTAGGTAATGCGCCATACCCAGGTGTTTACGACGTATTTATTATATTCTACAGCAAATAACTTAAGTAAATGAGAAAGCTAAAACAAAAACAACAAAAAAAGAAAAAGTAAAAACATTAACCATACATTCCAATTTTCTTTTTATTTTAAGTTACTTAAATAAATTTGTTTATACTGGCTGAGACTATTTGTGAATATATCTAGATTAGAGCTTTTAGATTTAGAATTATAAAGTGATATCATTCTATTTAGTGGACAGTAAAGGCCTAAATTTGTTCGAAAAAAATCACGAATAATCTTATTAAGAACATCAGTCATATTTTCAACAGACTGACATTTGGAAAATAAATTATCCCAGGAAATAATACTAATTATTTTCTCGTAATCTGCTTTGAAAAAGCAGAATCTTTCGTTATTATTCGAACGTAATGCATTCTCACTCGAAATCGGAAACCCAAATTGTAATGGAGGATGTAAATGATCTACTTTGGATAACGGTGTTGTGCTCATACCTAGATTATTCACACAGTCAGTACTAAGAACAAGATCTAAAATTTTATTTTTATTATTAGGGATATGATTGTATTGATTCAATCCGCTAAAAGCCATAAAATTCAAAAATATATCAGCAAACTGACCTCCTGTTGATTCACTTTGTAGTGCTGACATATCTGTGATTTTTGACCACAAAATACTACTCAAATTAAAGTCACCGACAACAAGAAATTTGGTACGATGGCATTCTATAATATGACTAGCAGTGTCTACAAAATGTTTCAAAATGTGGTGTTGCATGGGTGGAGGCAAGTAAGCAGTACAGATATATAAAAATTCAGGGTGGCCGTTACATTTTGTTTCTATTGAAACCCAGAGATCTTCACAATTCGACTCAAAATTGCTTAATCTAACGGATTTATATATATTTAATACAGCAATTAGAACACCACCTCCGTCTTTCTTGGAGTGAAAACCAGAGCTTTCGCGATCTCGTCTATACACATTGTTTAGGTTAAAATGATTAAGAAGCATTGCAATGCACAACGGTATTATCCGTCCCTCTTTAAATCCATCAAGTGTCATATTTCCTTCCCCCAACCCCCTCACCGGTGCTTAAGTCAGTCCGTATACGAAATTACTACTGCGCACATCTCTGTGAGTGACAGTTAAATAACAAATTACATTATGAACGTTCCATAATATAATTAGAGAATAAAAGTGAAAGGTGCAAACCGAAGTGTCTGTGAATGAAGAGAGGCCTCCTAAGACCGTGATAACAGCCAAAAGGTGAGTCCTATTTTTTCCCATATCCTTCCGACCGTTGTGCATTTTTAGCGATCACCAGAAAGCATCCCACCGAAATATCAAACCTTTTTTCTAAGAGTTGGTTTTTCTCTCCTTACTCCTGCTAACTCATGCAAAAATTACCTTAATTCCCTTCGCCTGTCTAGATTAAGAGAATTAGTTGATTTTACTTGAATCAGCTATTGCCTTTACTTATTTTTGTTACTGCTTCAGGTGGACTCATATAAGGCGGAAAATCAACATTGGTTATCACAGTTGAATGAGACGCAAAAAGAGCACATGGAACTACGTACTCGCTTGACTGAACAAAAGGCATTGTACATAAAGCAGTTGGCAGATAAAGATGTACACATTGAACAACTAAGAACTGTCATACATAATTTGAAGGTATAATTTTAAGAGATATTATTTTTATTTACAAAAATTTGATCGTACTGAATATTGATCGCATACTTATCGTATACTTAATTGTAAATTAGGTAGAATTTGATTATACCTGCATATTTTCCAGGGTTTAATGGCTTAAACTCTATAAAAATTGTATGCTTTTGAATAATCTATATACTATGTTTTAACACGTATACATATAAATATAAAAATCGATGGTTACATTAGTAGTATCATAATTTTTGGGGCCGTATTTAATCATTTATTTCCATTTCTAGACACAAATTATCAATATGCAAACAATGCTCTCGGTTAATGATCCAAGTTTTGATCTATCAGCGATTGTAGAAGTCGACGAGGCAAGTGACGTCATGTCGCAAAATGGTTCCGACAGATTGGAACTTAAATTTGATTCTACTGTAGACATGAATGATGACGATATTTTAAGGATACCTGGATCTTCTACAACTATTTGGTATGTAGAAAATATTAAACACGATTTATAAAATTGTATATTCCTGTATCAAGATTTTCTCAGAAATCCATTTACTATAATAAGGTCTGAAATAAAAAAAGAAATAGTATATAAACATTTTATTAATATGTCTACGTGACTGGCTTCTCTTTAGACCATGTATAATATACACGTTCTCACAAGTAACTAATTGATGACGACTATCTCTATGTATCTGCCGCATAGAGATAATTATAAAACATTGCACTTTGTACATCCGTTCCGAAAAATATACCCGTGAATATTATATGGACCAAGGTCATACTCACGAGCCAATCGTAATATATATAGTGCCAAATCTGAACTACTGTCTCAATGTAATTAAAGTTTAAATTTGTTTCCAAGTCTATTTGTATAGAAAATTACAATTACGAAGCGAATGATTCGATTTGCCGGATAGTAAGCTCAAGAACCAAGTTAAACTCGTTTTTATAATAGAATAGTTTTATCAACCCTACCACCGTGTAAGGCGTACAGATACTTTAATAAATACAAGACTATTATAAAAACGAGTTTAACTTGGTTCTTGAGCTTACTATCCGGCAAATCGAATATATGCTTTGGGACTCTGTTGTCCTAAACCTAACACGATTACCTAAAAAACTGTTATTGTTTAATTCTAGAGTTAAAATCATTATTAATTCTAATTATTATCTAATTATTAAAAGACATTTATTAAATTACTTTTTTGTATATCATAGGAGACAAACGAACTGGTGGGTCACCTGATGTTAAGTGATCAACACCGTCCATAGACACTTGCAACACCAGGGGAGTCGCAAGTGCGTTGCCAGCCTGTGTATGGGGGAGGCGTAAGGAAAGGAGAAAGGGGAAGGGAAAGGGGAAAAGGAGATGGGCCTCCGGCACTCTCACTGACCAAACTAAACGCAATAATTCCAGCACTGTTACTTCACGTCGGTTTTCTGTGAGAGGGTGGTACTACCCCGGGCGAACCAACCCATTCATGCTGAAACCAGTAATAGCTACCACCTAAGCCATCATCCCTACAAATTTCTTTAAACTTAGTCTTTAATAATTTAATCCAAAGACCAGAGGATCTAACTCGTGGATAAATAGTAGCGTCATATGAAAATAATAAAGATAGTAATAACCTATCATCTAGCATAAGCTGCCTGAAGGCAAATTATGAGAACATTACAATTCCTTAACAAGGTAAGTAATTATATTGTAAGTGGCGATTTCACCGATCAGATGATAGCGTGTGAACATTATTGTTAGGTTACGTCATTAACTGACTTATGTGTGCGACTCCGCCCACTTTTAAACGTAATGGCCTTTTAGAAAACTATAATAGTTAAGATCGATCGATTATTTCTGAAATCGCGTACGTTTGGCACCTTCAATGAACAGTAACATAATTGTTTAAAGGAATTACCGGACTGTAAGTTTAAGCGTCATGTGCAAGCGGGTTCAGGTATCACAAGAGTGGATCAATATGTGACCGATGGTGAAGTTTGGAATTGACTCCTCTCTCTGTGCACCCATTAAAAATGACTGTAAAGTGTAATGTATTGTAAATAAATACATATATGTCAAACAGATATACCCGATCTAGTTTCTTGTTGTTTATTGTCGATAACTAGGTTGGTTTCCGAATAGATTATGTGGTATATTTTGACGGTCATAAGCGCTGTATAAGGGCCTAAATTGAATCAAGTATTTTCGATTTGATTTATTGCGTGGAAACCTGAACACTCGATAAATAACGTCCCTAAAAATGTCACTTACTTAACAGTTCTTAATGACTGTGGTAATGAGTTAAAACATCGCGTTGACAAGCATTGATTCGAGTCAAGTACCAATACGTGTGTTCTGGCAGCTGCATTTAGGATCCAGGCCCTCTTTAGGTTTTGCATGTTTACCATCTTAGTCGTCAGTTCACATCAGGTGAAATTGTCACAACAACATCGACGCTAAAACCTATGGAGTATAAACAAATTTAGCTTGAGCTATCAATGAAAGAAAATATCGTTATGAAACTTCGGCGTTTTGTTAACCCGCCTGACTATTTACCTTACCCTATCTCTCTCTGGCTGTTCGTCTCACATGGTGGTGAGGTCAGCCTTCCTTACTTTTCTTCTCCACTTCGCTCCATCCTTGACGTTGCATTCGGAAACTTTGCACTCCTGTATATTTTTCAGCACTACACTCTTTTTTTTGGACCTACATCTTTGACCATGAAGGGACAGTTCCAAATTCCCCACTTCGTCTGGTGACTTACTCTTAACGTGACCATACCATCGCAACCTACTTTCTTGTATCTTGTCTGCAATGTCGCGCACCCCTAGACTGCCTCGTACGTATTCATTGCGGATTTTATCGAGCCGAGTCACTGCCATACATGATGACAGGTAGACAAAACCCTTGAGTTTATCAGGCATTCTTCTGTCCCATGTAAGACCAGTCACTTCTAGTCATTAGAGCCATGCTGCAACTATGCTACTGTATCTTAAAGATAAAAATCTACTTTCAAGCACCTGTACCAAGGAACCTGTAAAACAAGAAAACTTAAACAATTTTTTTATGCCATAATTTAATTATTAGTTGTAATAAACATGCCAGGATCCGTGGTCGTATGGTTAGCAACACTAATCTAGACAGACGGCAGTCTACGTTGCGTTACTTACAATTTTTTTTTAACAAAAACAGATAACTTATGTAATAACCTTGACACAGCGGCAGAAAAAATAGAATTTCGTCATTATTTTTGCAAAATTATATAACCTATCACGCGTGTACACTATAATTCCGGTGAACCCCATATACAACGTTAAAACAATTACCGATCGTTCACGGTGACACTTGCCTACATAACTACGTACATAATATGAGCATTTAATAGTTTATTGTAGCTGATTATGTCATAAAATAATACCACATAATAATGGTGATATGTCGAAGCTACCATATATGACTTGCCTAACCAATACCAGTGAGCTGCTGGTAAGATCGGTGTCTGTCGACATACGTTTAAATTTCCAAATTAAATAGACATTTCAGTGAAAGCACACGTGACGAACTCATAACATGTTTTATTTTAGTACTCGTTTAACTAACTCAGTTATCTAGCTGAAAATTTATCGCCAAAACATACAGATACACTTTGGTACTTGGGAGCTAAACTCTCGGCTTAGTATGTTACTAACTAAAACCATATCATCATTTAACAGGTAATGTCTAAAAAAAACTCACGTTATAATCCATTTTATACCCACACCTGTAGGAAAATAGCATAATTCATAAATCAGTTAAAAAAAATATTTCTCGACATCAGCGCCATCGTCAGTTCTAGCTATAACAAAAGTTATCATCAAGTAATTTAACAGAAGAAGAATTACAAATACACGTACACGAGAATTATATATAAAGGTAGAAAATAGAAATTATAGTATTTATAAGAAAACATGATCTCAAAAAAAACGTATTAACCAAAGTTGAGAATTAAATGTAAATAGAATTATTTTAGAATACTATAATAATTCATTACGTTGTAGCATTCACACTCTGATATCACTTGGAACTTTTATTATAGACGTGGTCGTGAACGTTTTAAATGTAAACAATTGTTTATTACTTATATAATATAATATTAAATTGCAATTAAGTATAAATTTAAGATATCTATATTGTCACCAAAATTTAATTTCTACCTTCATCATCATCAGCCTGTAAGAGACCCACTACAGGGTCATAGATCTCATCCCGAAGGAAAGTATGGGCATAATCACCAGCCCACGACGTAAGGGTGATTTCAAAAGGAGAAATACACAGTTCTATATTTTCCTATGGTACTTAAGAACATTTCTCAAGTTCAGGATTACTCACGATGATTTCCTTCACTGTCACCCGATAGTGCTACCGATTTTAGTTAGTAAACGTACGCGAATGCTGAATAATTCGTTGGTACACGCCGAGTTCGAACCTGCGGCCATCATATTGATATTCCACCGGTCAAACTGCTCGCCAACCTCGAACCTACATTATCACATGTTAACTAGAATATATATTTCCTTGTATGTTTTAACTGGCTTTTCTAAAGAAACTAAATTCGAAACAATAAAGCCATTGATTTAATAAACAGTTAATTGTTCATATTTAGGTCGAAATAGTAAATTATTCTCATCAATAATTATCTAACAATATAAAATTATATGCTGTCTGTGACACGAATATATAGTGAAAGTTTCAGTAGATCGTGACGTGCAGATTATTTCAATAGATATTAAACTATTCAATATTGATATTACATACAACAATATGATCATAAAAATATAATATAATGAATTGAATATACAAAACTGTAATATAACAACAAAAATATTCCTAGATTCATCTTTGATTATAGTATAGTAAGTAGCTGATTATGTCATAAAATAATACCACATAATAATATTGATATGTCGAAGCTACCACGTACGACTTGCCTAACCAATACCCGTAGGCTCCTGGTAAGTTCGATATCTACGATGTAGGCTACCTACCGGCATCGTTGGATATTAGAAACATGGCAAAGGGCTATTGCCGAATAATTGAGCATATTCATATGCCTTTGCGATAAATAATTTCGTGTCTTTAATTTATTTGATTTATTTATTCGAAATACCAACAAGATTTACATTAGGGCAGTCATTTAGAAAGAATAATTCAATACAAGTGCAATCTCAATTATAGGTTATTCTTACTACTTATTGTAACAACTATACTTAAGAGATTAAAAGCACGATTATGTTTTCCTTTTTTTAAATTACTTAATTATATGTCTTTATATTTGCTGAGACTGTTTGGGAAGATGTCTATATCTGTGGTTTTGGATTTTACATTTTTGGTACATAAACGACGCTAATAAATCTAATAACCCATAACAGGACAGTGTGAAGCATCTTTACAGATGTGCACATATTGCGCCATATTTTATTTCAGCACTATCTTAACAAAATAATTAGAATGAAAATTATAATTTAACATAAATTCAACATTCATATAATTTAAACAGATCTGAGCGATATTTAATGAATGAACAATTAAAGATGTCAATATCATAGTTACTAATGTCATACAACTGTTTCATACGATTGATGAGGCGAACAGATGTTTGTTCGTAAAAACATATTGGAAAAAACAGTGTGAATTGGGTATCGTGGAACCTTTCTAGGAACATTTAAGTTTAGTTCATTTAATACGTCCGGGATCTCAATAACTCCATTAGTAAGCTTATACAGTAAAAGAAGATCCAAGATCTTTCGATGACTTTCCAACGATATTAATTTCTTATTTAGTATTGTAATACGATAACACTCTTGTTACTGGAGTATAAAGACCCAAATTTATCCGTTAATTATTCCTAACGTATATATTAAAAGGTGAAAACTTTAGGAGCTTCCCAGAAACAGTTGTATCAATTTTACTTAGTAATTCAATATACACATATATAAAATATTACCTTATTATTCTTCTTACCCTTATCCCACCTAAGTAGGGTCGGCATAAAATGTTTTCTTTTTCATTCTCCCCTGTCATGATGTCAGATGACTTCACACAATCCATCCACACCTTCCATTCTTCTCCTCCTATATCCATCCACCTTCATACTTAAAACTTTTCTAGCTACATGAATTCATCTCTCCTCATAACATGCCGTGCTAACCTATTACTCTCCAATTTCTCTGTCACTGGCGCTATTTTCAAATTTTCTCTGATAGACTCATCATTCTTAATATAATCCATTCTAGTTACAGCACACATCCATCTTAACATTCGCATCTCTGCCACGTGTAATCTTTTCTCATCTGCGTCTTTCATGGCCCACCACTCGGATCCACGTAATATGACTGGTTTTATTATAATGTTACAAAATAATAACTGTAAAATTTACAGATTCTCATCCCCTTTTTTCACCACCTGAGCCGTTGAATTACCAAAAATTCATCTTTAGTGCCCCCCTATATTATAAAAGGAACTGGCATGCAAATTTTCACGGTCCTAGTGCGTTAATATAAGTCAGTCAGCAGAGAGACGGTAATCGGTCGGATTAAATATTGACAGCCTTAAAAGAGGCAAAAAATAAACAAGAACGTCACAATTCGAACTGTCGTATTCCAGTATTAACTGATTTATATCTTAAATAAGAGTATTCCTAAATAATATTATAAACTAGCTGCACACCTCGCTCTTGCACAGGTGTACTAAAAAAGAAAATAAGGTAAAAACTTCACACTACGACCATGTAATGCAACTTTGAACTGATGGCGGCTTAGCAGAAGCTATAATGGCTTAGTAGAAGCGATTATTACTTAATGATTTCTAGTTTTGATTTGATTTTCATAATGATTTAGTTGATAGCGTGTTCGAATACCACATCGATTGGCGTAGGTTCGCATCCTTGCAATTGTATCGAAGCTTTCAGTGCAGGAATACACTGTAATGAAACCATAGCATATTGATAGGGATTTTTTCCAAGTCCACCAGGCTAGCTACCACCCTATTAAATCATATCGAATTCATCGCCAAGCACCTGGTTGTTGTGTTCCGGTAGCTACACTTGAGAATCTGTCCTAGGAGGTTTAGTGTGTTTACTATCCTTAGATAGTAGTAGTGGTGATCTTAACCACCATTGAAAACCGACGTGAAGTAACAGTGCTTGCGTTGTTGCGTTTCGTTCGGTCAGTGAGAGCGCCGGAGGACCACCTCCGCTCCCCTTCCCCCATCCCTTACTCCCCCTATCCTCCAAGGCAGGTTGGCAACGCACTTGCGACTCCCCTGGTGTTGCAAGTGTCTATGGACGGTGGTGATCACTTAAAATCAGGTGACCCACCTGCCCTTGGCATCCTATGATATAAAAAAAATCACGTCGTCAGATGAGATTGTGGTCAAACTCTAAAACCTGTAAAGTATTTAAAAAAATTAATAACTCAACGTCAATCTGGCAATTCTGTCAATATTTTTGAAGAACCAACTACTTTTTCTGTTGTACTCAGTCACTCACTTGTTTATATGATAAATTTTAAAACTATTTTTTTTATTATTCCGTCCTGTTTTCAAACATTTTGTTTCATAAACACCTTGACCTAGATTATTTTTTTCTGCAGACTTTTGGTCCGCTCCTTCTTTCTGCTTTCATTTATTTATGTCTAAAATCGTTGTAATTGTGAGCAACTATTGATATTATTATATTACTTAACTATTTAAGATTGTTTTTTTAGCTGACATTATAGCCTTTATGGCAGATTCATTTTCGTTTTTAATAGCCATTTTCAAATTATAATCCATAATGTCTCGTCGAGCGTCCACGGGGCGATGGATGAACCTATTAATTGCGTTGTTAGTCATGTCGGTATAGTAGACACAATTGTTGGTGTATCTAGTATATATATTGCCACTATAGCATGTGAAACGCTATCGTATATTTGAATTCTTCTGCCTTTTCCTTTTAACAATTAAAAACAGAATAAATAAGAATTAGAGAGACTGATTTAACCATTTATAGGTGATGCGGTTATATACACTCGACGATTGATTTATATATATATATATATATAGATATCTGTAAAATATATGACATAAGTTAGATAATTTTATGTGTCATAAGAAATAACTGATGAAAAAATGCATAGTTTTATAAATTGTATATATATATATATATATAGATGCGAATGTGAGTACATTTATTTGTTACGCTTTCACACCGTTGCTATTCAACCGATGATCATGTAATTTTGCATACATATTGTCATCCTATATATGTTTTTGGATTGGTCTAGTTAAGGATAGAAAGCGTTACAAATTTTAAAAAACTCATATTCGCATTTATAATATTAGTAACCAAGCATACTACATATCCCTTGGTCTCAGAGTAGTCTCTAGTAAAATGAAAATCAAAAAATACTTTTTCCAATATAGGCCATAAGAAGACACTTGTGAACGTCAAAACTTTTTTTGCGGAGTGGTAGGGTTTTATAGCCTGACTGAATCGCAACCACCATGTATATGGCGAAAAAGCCCGTCATAGTGATTCGTTCCTGCGGGTCGCGGTTCGGGGTCAGCCTGTGCATATCCAGCTCTTCGCAGGCCGGCATGACAGTGGTGGCCCGCGAACGATAGTGCGTCACTCGGTGGTCACCATTGTTTTTGGATTATACTGTGCTTACCATCAGGCATAGAGTAGTCATTTTGCCGTGCTACAATAAAAAAAACTACCATCAGTTCGGAAATCAAACCCAGTCATCGAGAAAAACCGGTATGAAACTCGATCCGATTTATCTTTTTAGCATACATATATATATTATATTTAGAACACATTACACGTCACAATCGTTTTTAGTGGATGCATAGAGAGGAGTCAATTCCAGACATCACCATCGTTCACATATTGATCCACTCTATAATAGCCTTTTGACACCAAAGCCCGCTTCATATGGCGTTTAAACTCCCAATCAGGCAAATCGATAATCTCCTTTGGGACTTTGTTGTATATCCTGACACTATTCCCTAAAAAACTGTTACTGGTTTTACTGAGTCTGAAACATTGCCTTAAAAAGAGATTAGGATAAATAATTGAGGTGTGAGCTTAAAAAAAGAATCATATAATTATTATTATTTGATTTGCTTCATAGTGGATGAAATTAATGTGGTAACGTGGTGTGCAATAAATCCCACGTATATATACTCACATTGTTCTGTATATAATTTCCTCCGTCGAATAAAACGAACGAACACTTTTTACTTCAACCATTTATAATGTTTTGTACATTATCGCCAAACAATGACACAATAGCTTAATTTTTATATTTATTTTGTAAATAGCAAACAGGTAGGAAGTCTGTTATCTAGTAGCTATACGTGGCTGTTTGTATGTACCCCTAACAACGTGTATGCAAAATTTTAAGATGAACGACTGAATAATAAAGAATTCGAAGTGTAAGAAACTTACGTTCGAATTTACAATTAGTTTAGATAGATCTCGGATAGCAATCATAAGGTTCAATTAGTGAGATAATAGAAAATCATTCAGTTATTTTGAATCAAGTCAATGAGTTGTAGTCCATAGACCACAAAAATATTTAATTTTATATATACTCAAAACTATAAAAAATAAATAAAAGCTTATATATCGACAGAGAAATGTGGCACATGATAAAATCAATGATCAAGCTGTAATCATTTTCATAATTAGAAATTAATTATGACAGATTATAGCCACAAATTGTTAACCATATAAGTCTAACAGCTAAGGTATCATCTCCAAAGTATGGTGTTCCATATATATGTGCAGGTGACTCTTTACCCTCAGATAAATTTTAAGGTTAGAGGAGGCATTGAAAAGGTGAAACTAAATGAATAGATATATTTGTTATATCCATACAAATTTTTATTCGACTTACGTTATTTTTAATTAATTAGTAAGTTAGTAATTTTTTATTAATGTTATTAAGTCATCTACATATTATAGATATCTTTACATAACATAAATAGTAAACTAGGAAGACGATCGTGACCCGAGTTGAAAAAAAAATACCTACAGTACACTCTCTCGCAATGTAATTAAACAAATGAAAATACATAATAATGCAATAATAAGTATGTAATTTAAAATAAGCATAGCCTCGAATATATTTAAAACGTAATGAATAAAAAATGAGATTTATTTTAATTTAAATAAATTAATTATGTATTACCTAAACTTACCTAAGTATTAATTTAAATTTACCTGTACATTAAATTTGACAGCTCGTTGAAATCTTTTGTAAGCAAAATGGAATTATATCTCCCAAAAAACTATCTCAAAGAACTGCAACCCGGAAGCGATCCCCACCTTGCTTCGTGCACCATCCTTGCTTACTCAATGCAATGATAGAAAATAAGATCACGTATATAAAGTGATTTGGTTGGCGGCGATCGTCAGTGCCTTTCATCCCGCGGTGTGTTAGTTACGTGTACGTAAGTTCTAAGAGCTTGTAGTGTGTGAATTCTAGTGTTCGCTCGGACTTAGGAAAAGGTATTTCATTTTAACTTTTACATAAGTTATTTGTATAAATACTAATCAATAGATTCTTCTTATTAATAAATTTTACTGTTCTTAGAGAATAATTTAAAATTCAAGATAAAGTTTACATAGTAAATAGGAGCTTAATAAAAGCTTCTTTTAAATATTTTGCTTGAAAATAATATTACATATATTTTTATTTCATCATAAGAGCTGATATAGTAACAGTAAAGCATTATTATTATAAACCACAACACACAAAAATATACTACAGTTTATTTTTTGTAATTTAAAGCATCGAAAAGCAACAATTCCAGCTGACCATAAATGGTTATTATAGTTTGTTGATATTTGTTCTAGTCAATATTAAACGAACTTGGTAAGGTAACTAAGTAGTAGTAGGTGAGTAAGTTATAATGTCTTAAGAAAGACTTTTTTAAATTAAACAGAATCGGAAAATGGTATAAATAAGTTTCTTTATAAACAAGAAAAGAGTTTACATTCAAAGTTAAAGTAAGGAAAATTTTTTTTTTCTTAATTTTAACTTTAATTCATCCATTTACTTTGAATTAAATATTTATGGAAATTAAACATTTCTAAAATATATTAATTTGTATTGAAAAGTTTTATAACTCTATAATTAGTTTTTTAATTTATTTTAGTACAGATTAGTAACATGTATAAATTATGAGTAATATATATAATATAGCATAATTTTGAGTAATAATAATGTATATGAATTTGTAAAAGTATTACAAGTTCGATGTTTAGTCACAAACCGTTTCGATTTTATTATCATCTACATATTATAAAACAAATTCCTCCGCCACGTCTGTCTGTTCGCGATGAAGTCAGAACTACTGAGCAGATTTTATGAGGTTTTAGGTTTTTTAAGATTTTGGTTAATTTGTCAAAAAATTTTGTGTATTGATTGAAATATAACGACAATCGTTTGAAGTATCGGAAAAAATCAAGACGCCTGGGAGCTTTCGTGGAAAACGCTGACTAATCCCTTTGAAATACAAAACAATTAAGATACGCAGACAAAGTCGCGGGAATTAGCTAGGTCCTTATAAATTTTAGAATGTAATCAGAATTTCATAGTAAATTAAGCCTTAATAAGTTTAGAATTAAGATAGTAAAAGTTTAACTTGTAGAAGGATTAGTTCTCAAATGCAGTTGTCGGAAGTACAGATGATTGGAGATAGGTTTTTAATTTGAAGGTGATAGCTCACCAGGTAGACATTGGAAAATGATATTTGTAGATTTCAGGTTCGTTTAGTAGTCATTGATTTAATACAATAAAAAAAATCAAATTCGTATACTTTTACACTCATAGCCTGATTACAAAATACAAAGAGGCTTTTAACAATACGCTTGCATCATGATGTTTTCCATCACCAAAAACTCCTGCTCCTTGTAGGGACTCGAACCAACCAACTAGAACATATATTGAACGCGACGGTGAGTTTTTAGTAGCGGGATCTGAATTTGAATCCAGCGCGTTTGGGCTTTCTATTGGTAGAAACATTTTTTCTATACATATAGTAAGGACGTATATCTAACATGTCTGTACATTTTAAATTTTTGGGAAAAAATAATTGCAGATATCTTGGGATAAGTAATAAAATATATTTCAATAATTTTTAGACATTCCTTTCTGTCTGTTTCTTTGAATACGCATCACTGTTAAACTACTGCGTTCAAATCAAATCATAAAGCATATCCTCGGCTAACATTTAGTCTTGGTTTTATTAAAATCGGTTCTCTCTATGAAAAGATATTGTAATTTTAATGACGACACGACTACGTACGCGAATTACGATACGAAAGTAGATAAGTGAATCGATTTAATACATTTATATAGGTTCCACGTGGACGGAGCCGCGGGTACAGCTAGTCGTGATTAAAGCTTAGATATTTCGTATAGATCACTTGTGTAATTACGAAGCTTCTATAATTTTAAACTATAAATATCAAACTGCCAAAAATAGATCAAATATTACATATGTTTAAATTCTTTGAAAACTTGTGACTTCAAATTAATAGGTACAGTGAAGCAGTGTGAATATGGGGCGAAGCGCTAATAGTTTTTATCCATTTTTATTCCTATACTAATATACAAAATTAATAATGTAAAGGGCACGACTAATAGTTTAAATGCACGATAAATTCATTCAATATTCTATCTAAGGTTAACATCCATGTAAATGCTATATAATATAAATATAAAACTATTACTCGATATTGAACGAAGCCTGTGACATTTTAACCATGAATTAACATAAACTGGAGATATTTAAAACCCGGTTGAATAGATTTATTTTTAATTATAATCGTAAATCCTCGATATTGAATTAGAATGCATGCCTATGAGTATTATAGTGAGGAGCAAGATTCTGAAAAATAGTGACGAAACTTACGGAAAATATTACTGTGGCTTCGAAAATTTCATGTTACCGCTTCTTTCTATGTTTCGCTTTTATTTAGTGATAGTTTTAATCTTTAATAGAAATAATTGACTTATTACAAAAAATATATGCAAATGAGTGGACTAGAAAGTGAGAACCAATTTAAAAAGGTGTGTGTACGATTCACACACGATAAAAGTGAAACTTCAATTTATCGACAAAAGAATGAGATGAATATATATATATATATATATATATATATATATATATATAACAAGGGTAGGATAATTACAAAGTTTATTTGTTTAAAAATGAATTTATTATTTAGCACAACAAGATATAAACATACTCACAAACATTGTTAAATAATAACACACCACACTGACTTCTTACTAAAAAGCTGTAATACATAGCCGCATACAGTGTACAGTAGTATTAGTTCACGTACTTTTCACATATACTAACACACGTTAAATGCTCAAATACAAGCAAGTATTAAACAGTGTGCAATATTAATATATAATGTGCACATCGACATTTGCTCTCTCGCTCTGGCTCACAAATTTTTGTATTTGTGTCTCTTGGCGACATAGACCACCCTCAAATTTAGTCTAGCTAGATGGGCTTAGAAAAAGTCCTGCCACCATGCGTACCACTGCTATTTATGGTGCTTCTGGGTTTTTAACCCCTAAAATATATAATTTGTACGTGCAAACATAAAATCTAAAACTCGACTCCGTTGCGTTTCATTTTATTTATTGATTAGGACATTATCTCATCATATAGACAGGCAGGCTAGATTAGTTAGCATACCACTACAGCCAATTTTATATCTGTTGTAAATAGGTCATTGAATCCCTACACAATTTCTGTACCCAACCATCGATAAAATATAACTATAAAAACGCAAAGTTCATAGCACATCGCTTTGATTATGGTAGCGCCTTTAATAAATCACGAAAGATCGCAGTGCGGCGCCCTAAGACGAACAATCCAATCTTGACGTTTCACAACGCCACTTAGATAAATTTACAGTTTACTTAATGCACAGACAATCCTCTCCAATAGTATAAAATGGAAATTGCTACTTATGAGAGATGGTCCTAATAAATACAATTCGGGGTCATAACGAACGATATACAGCACACTCCAATAAGTACACTTACTCTAAAATTAATTACCTTTCAGCCTCTGCGTTCCTTTTACGCTTCGAGTACAGTATCCGTATGTCTCTATATGTGTAGTGCAAGTCTATATCGACATTTTTTTTTTTTTTGTTATTGTAGCACGGCTAAATGACTGCACTATGCCTGATGGTAAGCACAGTACAATCCAAAAACAATGGTGACCACCGAGTGATACACTATCCATCACCATTCGCCGCTGTCATGCCGGCCTGCGAAAAGCTGGATATGCACAGGCTGATCCCGAAATGCGACCCGCAGAAGCAAATCACTATGACGGGTTTTTTCGTTATATACATGGTGGTTGCGACACAGTCATGCTGTAAAACCGTACCACCCCGCTTTCGCCATTGCCTCGTTCGATATTCAGCAGAGTGCACCACGTGCAAATGAGGTTGGCTTGGGTGTCTCAAGTTTTATGACGTTATTCGACATCCCTTACACCCCAAAGTGAGTGTATAATATGGAAGCTTTGAAGGCTGAAGCTGGTGTCACCCTTTTTAGTTATAAACCCTCGTCACACCAAATAACGTTATGAATGTCCTTTTATAAGCGTTTTATATAAAACACTTGCAAATCCAGAATCACAAATAATTATTACACGTTAGACGTCATAACTCATCAAAACCCGTACCTAAACATTTGTTTATTTACGAAGCTATATTGACCAAGATAATATGAATTATTATGTAATTAAATATATCAGTTACACTGAGCAATTAATCTAGATCAAAATTGTCTTTCATCATATATCAATATAAATTACGCGCAACAAAAAAATGTGACGTAACTTACTAAGCTATTTTTATTAAGCTAATTTTCATAAAATGTAACTAGAAATGGATTAAATAACGTCACGTATCTGTATCGCTTGTAGCGTTATGACGTCACATTGTTATAAAATTTACAATTAATATAAGCTGCAAAAAGAAAAGAGACAAAATTTAAACATGAATGGACCTTGGGCAAAATACTCAATGAGTTTCGATAATGTTAACCAGTGTTCGTGATAACTCATAATAAGCTTGAAGCAAACAAGTTTGGCTATTTACTACGCTTCATACAGTATATATATCTATACTATACCAATATTATAAAGTTGAAGAGTTTGTTTGCTTATTGAAAAATTATTTCAGTGTTACATAGCCCATTTATCGAGGAATGCTATATATATCGAAGACCAATAGGAGCGCAGCACCAGTGAAGAATGTTTCACAATGGTTTTTTTTCCTATTGAGGGCTTCCGCTGCATGTTACCGTTAGCCTAAAGTAATTATTCTACGGGGACGAAGTCGCGGGCAGAAGCTAGTGTATCATAAGACCTGTGCAATGGGAAGATGGGCCCCCCGATCCATCCTCCCTAGGTCCGGTTACGGTGAAAGGAGGTGGCGGTCGAACTGCCGGAGAGGGTCACTTTGAGGGTTCTCCTCCCGGACCCTCTCCGCCGCCTCCTTCTGCGAGACGACTTCCTCGCAGAAGAAGGCCATTGCGTTCCACGCATCCTCGCTGCCGAGCATGGCCGCAACCACGCTCGGCAGCGAGAGATCTCCTCTTATCGCCGCAGCCAGAGTGCGGCGTTGCTCCTCCCACGCAGCACACTCAGAGAGTGTGTGCTGCGAGGTGTTCGGTTCAACGCCGCACTCGTGGCATACGGCGGTCGGCTCCCTGCGAGCTATCCGGTGCAGGTATCAACCGAAGCATCCGTGCCCGGTCAGCACCTGCACCAGACGGAACGTCAGGGAGCCCCACTTCCTTTGATTCCACTCTGGCAGGACCGGGCGGACGGAGTCGATCGTGTATCGACCGTAACGCGCGTCCGCCAGGTCCCGCCTCCACCTCTGTACCCTCTCTTGCCTCTCCCTCCCCCTCCTTTGCTCTATTTCCCCAGGAGCCAGAGGCTCCCCCGCTAGTTTCTTTACCACCGTATACACCTAGATTATTCCTAGCTATAATTTGACTAGAGATATGACGGAGTTGTTGAGATCTAGATATTTTTTAAAGTCTTATATCATTATTTTTTATTTATTTGTGTTACTCCTGACCTCAGCCTCTCAAAGCTTCTCAATGATCTTTCATTGCTTTTTATAACATCTACTTATCGAATCCATTACTACCTTATAGGTTTCTAATGGGATGTCGTAAATAATTACATAACCGATTCGATGCAGACGAAGTTGCACGGGTCAGCTAGTATTTAATAAAATTCAAAGCTCTGTGATATATTATTCTAACCCCCCTTCCCCCCCCCCTACGTGGCGCCACAATAATTGAGATCGATTATTTAGTACAGGGACAGTTCAATTACTACAATAAGTAGAACTTTTGTCATTTCTGATCCCCCCTTGTCAGCAAAAGTAAGCAAATGTCTAACTTAGCTGTCAGTAAATAATAAGAAACGCATGTGAAGTCGTAGGGAAA
>MU158862.1:340494-366439 GCA_015888305.1 Antheraea pernyi
AGCCAGAAATGACTATGTAAATGAGATACAATTTCAAGAGTAGCGCAAGTTGTATTATATTAAATACTCAATTAATTTATATAAACATTTTAGTTGACCCGGGCACGCATTGCTGTGGCTCACGTGTTACATGGTGAATTAAAATTATGATAAAGTACATATTTGGTATTAGGGAGTGGACACAGCACGTTCACCATAAAATAAACTGGAGTTCTATAGGACATCCACAGCATTTGATCCAGCAGTTTTATGTCAATAAATTAATTAAAAGCGCCATCTGTTCGCTACTGATGAAACTTATTAGCAATAACCAACATCGACAATCATCTGATTTGTAATTAAAAGAATTAGGACATTAATCCAAATATATCCTATATTTCAAGTTGGACTAAATTATACATAAATACCAACTTTCATGAAGATCGCTTGAGTGGTTTCGGAGTTCATCGTGTATAAACATCACGAAACTGAATTTTTATATATTTAGATACATACTAGCTGTGGATGTAACGTCAAACGTGTTTCTTATTATTTCTTGTGAATATTAGAGTTAAAGCCAAATACACATTCATGCATAAATGTCTAAATATTCTCCATGTTCAAATATACACGCAAACCAATCGTCATGGCGAACGGTTAATATTAAACTAGATATGCTACAATGCTACCTAACGGCGGATTATTAAAATAAGAACCAGTGTGATAAACACATAACCAACTTTAATAATGGTCATCAAACGGTATCACAGTTTATTGACAGAAATACCAACATACATTCTTATATAATATATAGACTAGCTGTGCCCGTGACTTCCTCCGCATGGAACATGATGTATAAAACGGTGACTAATAAGTAATCTGAATGCATTAAGTCCATTTACTGATCTACTTTTCTCTCGTACTTAAGTCGCGTCGTCATTAAAATTACAATAACTTTTTATAGACCAAACTGGTTTTAATGAAATAAAGGCTAAATGTTACTCGAAGATATATTCTATGGTTTTCTTGAAAAGATTCTATCATGAACACAATAAATTAGCTGCGATGCATGTTCAAAAAAAATCAGACGGATATTTTTTTTTTTACTAGCTCGGCAAAATGACTGCACTATGCGTGATGGTAAGCACAGTACAATCCAAAAACAGTGGTGACCACCGAGTGACACACTATCCATCGCCGGTCGCCGCTGTCATGCCGGCCTGCAATAAGCTGGATATGCACAGACTGATCCCGAAACGCGACCCGCAGAAGCGAATCACTATGACGGGCTTTTTCGCCATATACACGGTGGTTGCGACCCATTTTTTTTTTCTCGAACTGACTACGCTATTGTCCTGGCAGGGTCTTCACAGCTTCACCGGACTACTAAGGTTGGCGCTTAAGGCACTCAACCGATTTGGGTTTTAGGTAACATACACAAGGGCGCACGCGCACCTCGGCTTGGGCTGTTACCTGGAAAAAGTCGCGTCTGTCCTAGCTAACTATTCTAAGCTATTCATACATATATACATTTGTGAACTATACAATCGAAATTACATGATTCACAAATGAATACGTGTATATCGGAATGAAACGAACTAAACTATTCGATTCAGGTGGTTGCTACCCAGTCATGCTGTAAAACCCTACCACCCTGCTTTCGCCATTGCCTCGTTCGTTATTCAGCAGGGTGCACCACGTGCAGGTGAGGTTGACTTGGGTGTTTCAAGTCTTGTGATGTTATTCGACACCCCTTTCCCCCCCTAAAATTTTTTATTTAGTTTCTGAAAATGATTAAAACGTATTTTATTGCTTGCAACATTTTTTTTACATAAATGTAAAAAGTACAGACACGTTTATTTTATGTATATATAGATATGAAATCTAATCATTCTCCGATCAGATATATCGATAAAGTTTATTGGTTAATAATTTGTATAATGCATTATCTATCAATCGATATATCCATTTTAATATTATATAACGTGTTTGCGAATGAACGATCCGATCATCGATTACAGATAATCGTTTATTACGTTCATAAAATATATAATAACGGCTAGCTATTTGTACTCATTTCGAGTTTATTATATCGAATTTATTTAAATAATTGTTACATGTTATAAAAGCCTGCGTATCTTTCTTTTTTTTTGCAACATACTTCATGTAGTTTAAAATGGTAAACACACTAAAGCTATTTTTTTTTCTCGATCTGACTATGCTATTGACTTGGCAAGGTCTTCACAGCTTCGCCGGACTTAAAGCTAGTGGGACTGGTTCTCAAGTGTAACTGCCGGTATACACCAAGAAGTGCATGGTAATAGATTTTCAAGTAGAGGGTGGTAGCTAGCGGGCGGCGGAATTAGAAAAACCTTACCATCACGCTGTGACTTCATCACGATTTTTTGTCTTGACTGACAACTCCTACTCATTGCTACGGATTGGAACCTACGTCCATCGACGCTGTGTTCGAACACGCTAACAACTGCGCTATATTCGTTTCCTAGATAAGTCAACAGTATTACACGATTATTTTTAACCTGTATTCTCTGTTTCGGTTTTAATATATCTTTTGTGACATCGTAACTAATATTATAAATGTGAATATATGTTTGTTTGTTGCGCGCACAATCCTTAACTAAACAACGGATCATTTTGAAATTTTGCGTACACGTTGTGTTAGCGATTGACAAGGCTTATAGAATCGTCGACAAAATCTTGATTATGTTTCGATAACACTTTGGACTCGATTCTTAGGAAAATCTATCGATGTTAACTGAGTACAGAAACCCCCTAGCGAATAGATATTAGGATATAGAAATCCGAATATTTAAAAAAGCACCAGTGAGGTAATTTATGTGGCTTTCCTCTTGACATCGCGATATAGCTGAACCAGGATATTGTACAGCGCCATCTATTAAAGCGCAAGTGACTTAACACAATGTCAAGGATACAAAAATGGTCATATTCACCTTTCATCTAGAAAAAGTAGTATTTATATTCATAGCAGAAGTTATTTAGGTAATATATAGAAAAAATAAGATCGTACAAATATTAATTCGACACAAATACACTAGAGTATGTTATTATATTTTACGAAAACTAATAAATACTAATGAAAATAATGTACAATAATTAGAAAAAAAAAATCACCAATAATATTAATCTAAATCTATATCTATATACAAGAGAAAAGTATATAAGTAAATGGTAAGTCCCTTCAGAGAATTTTATTAGTCACTTTTCTTCGAAACTACATTAGGTTCCACGCGGACGGAGTCGCGAGCACAGCTTGTATTATATATAAATAACAATAATCACTTTTTTGCATCACATGCAAGCGGAACAGCTAGCTACATCTACATTACACATCTCATTTCCGTGTGGACGTTGTCAGATTGTATAACGATTATAGATGATTTGAATTTTATCAAACGTTGAATCCCATAGTGCTGGGACGTCAATGAATTTTACTTTTTAAATGTATCATTATTTTTAAATATCTTTTTGTGTATAAAATTTGGATAAAAACGTCAACATTACATTCGTCCTGGTTTCCGGTTAACTTCCATTTTGAATTATTTAATTTTTTATGTAATATATTTTTCGATAAATATCTTCACATATCTTTAGAGACCAAAATGTTCAGTTTGACATTTAAATTAGGAGAAAGTAAAAAACCGAGTAAAGCAGTACCTATAGTATAAATGTCAAGAGATTGTGTTCTTTTGTGTCTTGAAATCCACTAATCTCCTAAAAAATATTTTTAATTAGTGTAGACAGCGAGCAACATTGTAGGTTGTTTATATCACGCCATGATTTTTAAGAGCACAGCAATTACCATGCAAAGTCTAGGTCCAATATTACAATAAGGTTTGGGGTGTAAGGGGTGTCGAATAACATCGAAGACTTGAGACATCCAAGCCAACCTCACCTGCACATGGTGCACCCTGCTGAATAACGAACGAGGCAATGGCGAAAGCAGGGTGGTAGGGTTTTACAGCCTGACTGGGTCGCAAGCACCATGTATATGGCGAAAAAGCCCGTCATAGTGATTTGCTTTTGCGGGTCGCGTTTCGGGATCTGCCTGTGCATATCTAGCTATTCGCAGGCTGGCATGACAACGGCGACCGGCGATGGATACTGTGTCACTCGGTGGTCGCCATTGTTTTTGGATTGTACTGTGCTTACCATCAGGCACAGTGCAGTCATTTTGCCGTACTACTATAAAAAAAAAAGCTAAAACGCAGGTTTTCAAGGACCAAGGCAAAAATTAAACAGGGTAAAACCAGGAACCACAACTTGTATGTTACCAAAATCAAATTTAAAACAGTTTAATTTTCTTATACGTCAATTTTATTAATTATATATGAGATAAATAACTTAATGATTAACATATTTTTGTGACTTTTCAGGTGAAAATCGAACTAAAATGGTGTCATCAGTAAACAAGGTGAGTTGAGTAAAATAATTTATAAAATTTGTACGTAATACAGTCAGTCGAAAATATATCATATTTAAATTAGGCCCTGAGAAGGCACTTTTGAACGTGAAAACTAACACCGGTTCAGATAAAAAACCTAGTAACCAAGTCGATACGGCAAGAAACTCGATCTGCTTTATTTATACATCGTTCATATTTTAATACAAATACATAATAATTCTATTCGTTTTTTGCTGATGCACAGATAGGGGTGATATTTCTTGTTTTTTATGTTGGTTCCAGTACGTAATCCCTAGTGTTACTTTCATAGTACTTATGACACCGGCAAACAGAAAAATGTACCAAAAGCATAATTGTCTGAATGATTTGAACAATTTTTTGAGGAAATATAACATTTTATTGTTTCCTAAAACTTAAAATAAATATTTTACAGTTTATTCTAATAGTCTGCACAGATAAATAATTGTAATCGTTAACTTATATGTCGATGTTTTAATAACATAATAATGCTTATCGTCTTATATCATAGCACATCTCTAATTCTTTAACAGATTCTTTTTCCTACATGTGCAACTAATTCTTTGTCTTCTCTCTCTAAGATTCTTGATTCGTACCTTTTTTATGCTTCCGTTTATCTTACTAATCAAACCAATAAAAAAAAAACATTTAAATGTAGTGCAGCTTATACAGTGTGCAACTATTGTTATAGTTTTATCTAACTACTAACTTCTGCCTGCGACTTCGCCTGCATGGAATAGTTAACACTAACACGCAGCGGAATCTCCTAAAAGGAAAAAAACGATCCTGAACCTTCTTCATTGGTCCTCCGCTCGTCTTAATCTTAGCGTGATGATATATAGCCCATAGCCTCCCTCAATAAATGAGCTATCTAACACTGATGATATTTTTACACTGTATATTTGAACATTGATATTTTTTTGAATCGGACCAGTAATTCGTGAAATTAGCGCGTTCAACCAAACAAACAATCAAACCACCCAGCCTTATAATATCAGTATAGATTATACTTGACCGTTGTTAGTTTGTTTATATGTAAGCTTATAAACATATATGTAAGCTTCGGATTTTCAATTGAGATTATAGCCTTTATGGCGACTTCATTGCCATCTTTTATAACGTTTTTTTAGCTGCAATCCACATGCCACTGAAGTTTAATACTTCCATTATCAAGACGGTGAATATTTCATATTTTAAAGTTTCGGAGGCAAACGAATCTGTGGGTCACCTGATGTTAAGTGATCAGCACCGTCCATAGACAACACCAGGGGAGTCACAAGTATGTTGCAAGCCTGTGTTTGGGGGAGGGGGAGGGGAAGTAGAGTTGCGTATCTGGCGCTCTCACTGACCGAACGAAACGCAACAATGCAAGCACTGTTACTTCACGTGGGTGTTTCTGTGGATCGAGTGGTAGTACCGCGGGTGAGAGGACCCATTCATGCAGAAACCAGTTATAGCTTCAGCGTGGGTCTACCACCTACAAAATGTCTTTGTTACAAGTTCCTAGGGAGTTCTCCCACTGTAATTATATGGTGAATGTAATCTGGAACAGAGACCCTACCACTAGTTATTATATATACACTAGTTAGTCCCCAAAAAATGACGTGTGTTGCGATAAGCGATGAAGGGTTAATTGAATGCGTATTCGGACATCACATCAACCGACGTAGATTCGAATCCAACTGGGAACAATGAAAAGAAACCTCGTGATATAACCGTAGTACGGTGGTATAGCTTTTTCTAAATCGCCCTGGCTAGATACCACTCTCACGTTAAAAATCTGTTACCAAGCACCTGTTGATATGTTCCAGCAGCTCCACTTGAGTTACAGTTACAGGTTTACCGTGTTTACTATCTTAGAAATGAAATTACAGTCAGACGATAAAACAAAGTGTAAAGAACATGCTCAGGCGTACCACTATAACGGGAGTTGGTATATGGGGGTCGCAATCCATTTGGATATAATTTTCCTGTGCTGTCTTCCATCGAAGGTCGAAGACTCTTACGCCCACGATGTACTTTTTACTTGTTCTACTCCTTTTATATCGCCGCTTTTTTTCTGTACTTTTCGCAAAGAGATCATTTGGAATTGGCAATTTGATACGATTCAGTTGTCACTCCTTTGACGTGTTGCATGAGTCGTGGTTATATCGCCGTTGCGTCCATTCCTCTCGTAATATTGACATTTGTGGGACGAAGCCTTTACCCAGTAAATGGGCCATTTATACATTACCATCAATGCAATTCCGTTCGCAATATAACCTTGTCAGCGTCAATGACCTCATTCGTGTGATGCTCGTAATATTAAAATGATTGTTTTAATTGTGTGAATTTCAATTATTTATAATTATGAAAAACTGTCTCATGCATTATTATATTATTATCTATTTCATCCATTATATTGTCATTTATAATTCGTGGGTATGTAGATATTTAATTGAGATAATGAGGATTCTAATGTTTTTTTTTATACTTTACCGGTTTTATCGTTTAGCACAACATCATCGGATGTTAAACTATGATGATGAAATGTGATCTAATATGGTAAAGACGAAAAAGTGCGTTTACGTTGTAAATAGATTAACAGAACACGTGCGCCATGAAATAAATTGGAGTTGAAAATTAAATTAATCAATTAAAACGTGGCCCCATCTATAATTTTAAATAAAAGATACACTATGTTAACATTGTCGATATTTGATTCTGTGCGTGCGTTTTATAGCCGGCAACAGTAAAACAAGGACGCGCACCGCGCGTTACTGGATTTGTGTAATCTTTGACCTAACTACAGTGATGATTGTTTCATAAAAAAAAATCGGAGCAGTCATAAAAACTGTCGACAGAAGTATAATCTCAAAACGATAGAATAACTATGAACTTTTTTTGATTTGTTAAACAAATCATAGTCCGAATTATTTAAATTTCATAATTTTTAAATTCAGTTCTCATATCTATTAGCACTCAAGAGCAATAGTTATATACATTTTTAAAACATAAAATATAAATATGACATATACACAATCCGCTATACTACGTATCGCTAATTTCAATGTCGGCAACATAATGGTAACACCCCATAGCGACGGTAACCATTTAACATCAGATGGGCTGTCTTACTGTTTGCTGCCCTTGAGTATAAAAACTAACCAAAACGCGATACGGCACGAGCATGTCGCCGTCCTCGGTCACGGTGGGTAATGCGAAATCAAAAAAATTACCCTTCCAAAAATGCAAACACGAATATGATGCAATGCAGTATGTGCAATGTCTGAAGGAAGTGCAATATGTGAAGAGCATGTCGAGATCATTGGTGACGCGAATCCGTAAGATTTTCCCCTCCAAATAAATTTTACCTTTAAAATCGCTCAATGCGGCTAAAGAACTTGCCAATTCAATAAAATCAAGACAAATTTATTGTACAGACAGTAATAATAAGAATAATAGTAACAATTTATTGTAATGAGAGACATAACATTATTGGTGTTATAGCGTTATTTTGCTATTTTATGATTCATTAAAATCGGTAAATATGGTTAGCAGTGGCAATCGAAAGATTAATTTCGCCCATTCAATCCACTCGCGACTTCATCTGCTTCTGTTTCTTTATATATTATACTTTACACGATCTTTATGTGACTAAGGGTTTATGCAGTCGTATACTGAGATATCACTTAAACGGCAGCATTTATAAAGTTAAAAATTATTGTTGTCTTGTGACAAATTGAAAAATACCTTCATGAATTATAGCCATGTTATCATAATGGATAAGCTATGTTATTGCTAATTTTCATCAAAATCTGTGCAGTAGTTTCTGCGTGTAAAGGTAACGGATATCGGTTTAAGATTGTAGCAGCATACACGAGAGCTATTAATAGTACTATAGTATCTATTAAACAAACGAGATAAATGTAAAAAAAGCACATGTCATATTTAATAACAATATGTATAATTAAATAAAACATTTTGTATGAAAACCTTACCTAAGTTGATAGACATCGGTAAACATACTTGCATTTGTCTGAATGCACTCTCCAACACATGGTATTGTTGACCTACAATCCTTATTAGTAACAGAATAAGAATGAAATTTGCTTAATCAGGAAAAAACTTAAATACTGCAACAAAGTTCCATCAGAATAATCATTTTGTACGATACGGTAAGGTTAGATACACATTTATCATCACGCTATATTATTTGTAGAGTATATAAATATGTTAAAGTATTTATCAGCATCTCAAGTTTATTGTCAGTAAAGATAATTTGATTTTTAGTAATCAGTAGCCAATATATGACCTTAAAATCATAACCAAAATCGAAAACACAGTTTATTCAATTTAGGCCCTGAGAAGGCGTTTATGAGCGTCAAAGCCTCCACCGGTTCAAGATAAAAATCCACTCATCGAGAAAAATCTTGTTTATCTTTTCATAATAAATATTTTTACAAACATAGATAGTTGCACTCATTTTTGGCGAATACACAGAGAGGGATATCATTTCCAGACGTCACCATCGTTCACATATTGATGCATTCTATAATAGCATTTAGACATTAAAATCCGCTTGACATGGTGCTTGAATTCACTATCCGGCAAATCGATAACGTGTTTTACGACTTGTGATAATGTGTTTTGCCTAAAAAAATGGTAATAGCCTTGGTGAGCCTGAAACACGGAATGACCAATTTGTTATTGATCCTAGTATTTAAATTATGTCGGTCTTTTACTAAATCCAGCTTATCTAAGTTTTCGCGGACACCATTAGATTATCAAGAATGTATTGGGTTCAGAATTAATATCAATATCTTCGCCCCGGACTGAGAACATCACCCAGCGCTGGTATTATAAGACCTTCGGCTTTCGCGTACATACGTGCGTCCCTGCTTTTGCGCAAAATACAAACCTACTTTCAAATATCGTGATACTTTATCCAAATGATATGTAGATTTAACACAGGCTTGGGATTTTACGCAATAAAATCAGTTTTGCCCATCCTTACTTCGACGTTGGGTCACTCATTTGACCCTAGGGTCTCAACGAGTGTCCCTATAAGGCATTCAAATTGCATGCTACCATAAATTTCATAGAATCGGTGTTATAATGAATTTGTCCACATAATAAATAAAATAATAAGGGCATTGGTAAATAGCGTTAAATATATTACACTAACTGATATAAGCCCTCTTCGCCGTGTATATTAGAAAACATCAATGTAAGACGTATACAGGCCGCTGTTATACGCGTCGCTAGTCTGACGCAAGCCGTGCAGCCCAGTATGCTCGGTTACGCTGTCTAGCATGTCATGACGCGATATTATAAATTTATCTTCTGCCAAAAAAATACCGCTCATCGCGCCTAAAGACACTAGAAGCTATAAAAAACATACACAATTACTTTAAAAAGACGTTTACACAATCACAGACTAACATTTCAACAAGACGACTAAACCACGTGGCTTACGAAATGTCCCTTGTGAAATCAAGGGATTAATTAAATGTATCTGACTTCATTAAGCCAACAATGAAAAGCGAAATTCACAATAAACACGTCACGCAGTCCCCGCTGTGAAACAATCGACCGCGCGTTATCTTGTCGCGTGGTGCAATTTAAGAGCGAAATTATCTCTATAATCTCCACAGTTTACAAGACTTAACATATATTAATTGGCTCTCTAATTAAGTATTTCGTGAGTCCAAAGCAAAAGCGCAAACGGCTACATTTTGATCTCAAAGTCTCATGTTAAGTTTATTAACGATCCATAATGTATACAAATAGATACAGTTGATTTCTGTGTTTATAATTTGAAAATAACAGCTGTATACTAAATTAACATGACATTATATATGGTACTTAAAACAAAAACCTAAATTTTAAAATGTTTATTGTATCTGTTCGTAAGAGTTAATTTCAAAAACAGACCAATTGTAATACAAAATTCACTAGATGGCTGATAATATAAGGTGTTACTGAAGCTACTTACATGAAAAAATATAGATCCACGTATATATAACAAATTAAACAGACAGTGCCTAGCACCACCACCGGCTCATACGGGCAATTACAATAAACAAATGTTTTTGCTAAATTCCACACAAAGTTTCGAGTTATAGTTAGCGTAAACTTAAATATGTTCTCCTCTGTAGACTTACTTGTAGGAAGATTTCAGTATCACATTTTCCCCATCATTATGGTCGGCTAATTATATATTCTTATCCTAATAACGATATCAAATACTTTGAAAATTCAATTTAAATGAAGACCACCCTATACTACATATAATTTAAATAGATATCTTAGAAATTAACAAACATTTAAAATAGCGTGCAACAAAAAATTGTCTGTGTGGTGAAAAATATGCTACGTACTTGGTTTCAATGCACTGAAAATATCAAAACTCCCAAAAATGGTTCGGATATTATCATATGTATGTAAATTACTTAAATTCCATATTTTAGTGCAATGTTGTTCATTTTCTTGTTTCTTTGAACGCAATAATTTGTGAAATTATCAGTCAGGTTTGAAAATATCATCCTTTTTTTATATAGTATACGTATTTAGAAAATTAATGTATAATTTAACATTACGCTACGACCCTCAGGAACGGAGCAATCATTATAAAAATGTAGGTCATCAGGTACGCCGGAAAATTAAATGAGACCGTCTCCGCTTATGCGTTGGACCGCATTGAATTAATAAAAACGCAAACATTATCATAAACTCGGTCGTATCGGATCCAAAAGAGTTTGCTTTCTTTATTTAACGATAATTGCTACAATTAATATCTTGTGTTTACGACAACGCGAACGTAACCTCTGCGCTTGTACCGGATGCGTTTAGTCGGATTTTTTACGAGTGAAATTCGCCGTCTCTTTGCGAAAGATTATACAACCTTTGATCAACGATTTCGCCTGTGTCTTAAATATTATTATACATCTTCTAAATATATAAAAATCCAGACTCATGAAGTTTGTCCACGATGAACCCCGAAACGACTCAACAGATCTACATGAAAGTTGGTATTTATGTATAATTTGGTCCAACTTGGGAGCTAGATTTTTTATATTTCGATTAATGGCCTCAATATTCTTTTAATACAGATTAAATGATTGTCAATGTTGATTATTGTTATTAATTGTAAGTTTCATCCGTCTCGAACGAATGGCGCATTGAATTAGTTTGTTGATATAAAACTGTTTTGGGGTGTAAGGGGTGTCGAATAACATCGAAGACTTGAGACATCCAAGCCAACCTCACCTGCACGTGGTGCACCCTGCTGAATAACGAACGAGACAATAGCGAAAGCGGGGTGGTAGGGTTTTACAGCCTGACTGGGTCGCAACCAATATGTATATAGCGAAAAAGCCCGTCATAGTAATTCGCTTCTGCGAGTCGCGTTTCGGGATCAGCCTGTGCATTTCCAGCCTTTCGCAGGCCGGCATGACAGCGGCGACCGGCGATGGATACCGTGTCACTCGGTGGTCGCCATTGTTTTTGAATTGTACTTTGCTTACCATCAGGCACAGTGCAGTCATTTTGCCTTGCTACCATTAAAAAAAACTGTAATACCGACTATTATAGATATTCCATAGTAGTTATTCCATTTAAAGTTTATTGTACTAACTATGACTGCCGATTCCCACACTTTCTTACTATTTGTTGAATAAATTCCACCGGTCAAGCCACCATGACTTTTTAGACACATTACCACATTCCTATTATAAATCACTTAAATAATTAAATACTCATAGTTGCTATATGTCGAAACAAAGTAACAGGCAATCTGCTCATTATTCATATTACAATCTAATTACCATTATGTTGCCTCCTGTAAGTTTTATGTAAGTGGATGGGTAATAAAATTACCACGGAGCATGGATACTGGCATGTAACAAAAACTTCCTGAAAAGATCTAACAAGATGGCCGCTATCTTGTTAAAAAATTGAAACGATCGCAAGAAACTTGTAATAACATTACCTACTCAACCATAGTAACAATCTACTAATAGTTTGGTTGCCAAAAAAGAGTCGCTTAAGTATTTTTGAGTTTACCTTATCCGATCGTTTATCTTTATAATAGTACTATAGATCTATATATAATTAGATATATATCGTATACGTATTCTCCTTGTTTATGTATCTACATTTATTTTCATGACAATTGATTGCACGGTACAACGCATTAATGTGTTATAGCGCCAACTACTGGCAAAATATGGAGAAATATCCGTGAAAAATACTCAGGTGTACATATTTTCATGGTGATTCGTCAACCGTTTTGCAGTTTCTCGATCTCATATATGCCAACATAGACTTTATATTGCGAAAAAAATAATAATTTGTAACGGTGAAATTTCAAAGTATGTCTTAGGCGGACTGGCTACACCCGTGTCTAAGTTTTCGATACCTCATGGTGTTTTGCGTAAACTATGAACAATGCAAATTAGACACACGAGTCAAATTTACGGTTGTTTTCAAACATGAAACCCGTACCTAATATATTTTATTACGGATATATTATGAAAATAAACGCACCGTTGTTAAACAATTATTTGGGATAATCATACTAAAATGTGTAAGGCGACTATGGATAGAAAAAATCGGTCACTGTGTCTCGCTTGAATATTAAATTATACTTTACTAACACTGAGTGCAATACAAAATAGTTATGAATTTGTATCACTGTTAATTTTCACATGGTAAGAGAAATAATTTGGCACATGACGTTTTTAAATTCATAAAGACCGGCGCGAATGGTAGCTCAACGTCAATTGATGAGTAATGCTCTGAGTTTTTCTCCGTGGTCGATTTAGAAATGAGGAGATTCATAAAATCATAGACGTGACCTTCAAAATTACTAAATGAGCGGGGTACAGTGCTCGTAGAATGAGGGACTGATAGGGTTGACCAACTTCCTAAGTCGTGTTATAGATCTACACACCACAAAGTGAACCTGGTGAAGGTAGCGTTGACTTACTGAATACAAATAAAAAAAGATCGATTGAGATAATTGAGAAAGGCCTATGTCTTAGTCATTTGTATAAGTTATAAACAAAGAAAGAGATCACTCAAGTATGTATATAAAATAGTTTTTAAGCTCGAAACCTTAAAATATAGAAGGTCTTCATTTCTCACCTGTTAAATACCAGTAATGTAAAAATTTCACTGCTATACCAAAGTAGCTACTTTTCCATACTTGTTGTATTTAGTTTTCCTGGGTCCTTTACCTAGTAGTAGAAAATTCACAACCCGGTAAAATCACAATTAAATACATAAATGACATACAATATATGTTAAGTAGTTTTTGTGAATCGTTATGTAAATGTATGCTGTAATGTAATGTAATATGTAATTCATAGGCCGAACCGATTGTTATATTCGAATAAGGCATACAATGCGGGTCAAGGAATCGACATTGACTAGCGCGAGTTAGGCTGTCTTCATATGCAACGCATGCCGCTCACAAAATGTTTATGTCTATTGTATATATAATAATTATCAACACAAATATTATAAATCAAAGTCGTCTGCCTCGTCTGTCTGTCTGTTTGCGATAAACTCAAAAACTAGTCAACGGATTTTCATTCGGTTTTCACCAGTTTTACGTATGTAATTTGTCAGTTTTTTTTTACTATTAGGGCGGGACATCATCCGTCGTGCCCGCTAGTAATATATTGCTTATACGAATAAACAAATAACGGGGGCACAATCTTAATATAAAATGTCAATATTAGATGTACACAGGCCCCTATACTACGCGTTGCTTGCCTGATGCAAGCCGCACCAGCACAATACGATAGGCCACGCTTACTAGATGTCGCTGACGCGTAACCATTAGTGTATCTCCTGCCAAAATATCACTCAATGCGCCTAAGGATGTTTTCAATACAAAAATCCACTATTCATTCAAATGGAACAACACCAATATCATGAGATTGCCGCTCCTTTTTTTTTCGAACTGACTACGCTATTGGCCAAGCAATGTGTTAAGAGCTTCACCGGACTACTAAGGCGAGCGCTTAAGGCACTCAGCCGATTTTATTTTGACAACTAGCTCAAGGGTGCGCGGCACACCTCGGTGTTGGCTGTTGCCTGATACATGCAATTCGCGACCTATGTGAGCTAACCTAAGCTAACTATTCATACATATATGAGTTGTTGAAACATACATGTGTACCAAGCATACATACCTCAATAACTCTTATATATATTTCGTATCAGATAATATTCTAAACTATTTCAGTATGATAAGGGAAAAAAGATAAAACCCTTCCACCTGCATGTGTAAGCGTGTATGCCTGCACGTTTGTGGAGGTGATATGTGTAATGTTGTCGCTGTGATGTAAGATTTTGTGTCACTGTATCGGGCGAGCAGCGTACTCAAGGGCTTCACGCCGAGGGAACGGACCTAGGCTTGAGCCGCTGTCGAGGGGGGCCTAGTCTGGTGATTGCCGCTCCAAAAACCGCTTGCATTACGGCGACCGTATTGTGAAAACGCATACCGCTGGTTAGTGCAAACTCGCATCTTATAAAAGATGATTGCCTTATTGAACTTAATGATATGCTTTTTACACCGTGCACGTTCAAAGTGTAGAAACATCTGCATGATTATCATGTGAATTGTTAGTTATTAATGATGGCCGGAAGCTATGAATAATAGGAGCATGACTTCAATTCGCTTCTTCCGGGACGCGTTACCTTCGTTGTTTATCTTGTTTATTATAGTCATATCTCTTTATGCTTTAATGATTATATCATTAAGTGATTTATGGACTATAAAAGAAGTAGTAATTAATAATAATTAAATAAATGTGATTGTAAGGAATATTAATGTTAGGAAAACACAAAGCGCTCCGCCGTTCAAATCCCGATGCGTTTTTGTTTTCACCGACTTTAACATCCTTTGAAGGTTATGCAAGTTGATGTGTTTGAACATATCAGGTGTCGTTAGATAATTTTTAATTGTATAAAAAACGAGAAGCACAATTTAAAAATTTATTATATTACTCAACTAAACAATTCATTATTATAGTTTGTAATGTAAGTTATCAACTAGTTTGTAGCAGGGACTTTTTACGTCTGGAATCTATCTAAAAAATATATTGAATGTCAAAGTGCTCGTGGATCGAATCCGGTACTTGGCACTGGTTATTTAATGTATTATATTGTTGCGAAATCCTATTTTTTTTTCTAAAATAAATGTTGCCTATGTTACTCCTTACAACAGCTATCTACAATTAAAGTCATAAAAATCAGTACAACGGTTTCAGAGATTAGCCGAAACAAACAAACAGACAGAGAAAATTTTTGACTTTTTAAAATATAAATAACATATTTACTGTCATACACCTTTAGTAAAAACTTGTTATTTTGACATTACAAATATATACTCTGATTTTATTTAAATTACACGCAACAGAAATAATGTATAATTAATTAAACTTTGCTTCACTGTGAATATTAAAGCGTCCAAAAATCTAAATGCATTAGACACTTAAAACGATGTCTAAAAGCATTATTGACAATTATTATAGCCTATATAATAAAGAATGACACGTACTTCTAGCGTATAAAGTTTTATAAAAACAAATTCCGTTATTTTAGAGTTTATTCCGGATACACAAACAGACATAAAAACACAACGTCATATCTGTAATCAATGTCTTCTATCTATAATTACATGTACAGTTAGAACTAAAGATTTTTAATAATACTTCAGAAATCGATACGAAGAAAACGGCCAACAGAATACATTCAGGAAAAATAATTCATACAGCATAAATGTTACAAATTACATAAAATAGTTATATAACGTCTACAGAATTATATTTATTTATTACACTAACTCGTCCGTAGATTGCGACATCTAATTACAGCGCATAAATCAATTTGATCATGCAAAACATGAGTTTGCTTTGACAACAAAATTGTGCGTCAAATGACGCTTGACCAATTGAGAACGTTGTCGAAATAAACCGCACGCGAGATTTGGTTAACCTAGGCTGTACGTTTTAGACGCCTTTGCCTAATTCCGACACCATAATGGCGTGCGCTTGGAATTTTTGGCTGGATTGAAACTGTCATATAATGAATTTTATTTTTTATTCATAAATATCTTATTTGACCCCATATTCTGTGATATGGGTGACATCTTAATTAACGTAGGTTAATATGCACAACTGAAGTAAAAAAATAAATTATGACATATAACAAAAACTTTCTGGAAGATTTTAACAAAATTTCAATTTTGTTAGAGCACTGAAGGCATAACAAGACATTTTGTCATAGTTAAAACATGATAATGGTAGTTACACTCTTTAATAGTAAGGATTGGTTACTATAGTAGGAGAAAACAAAGAAAAATATCTATAACCTCATAAGAACCAAATTACAGCGTTTTTTTCTATCAGTGAACTAAAGAACAATTTGAAGTTTTCAAGTTTATTTTGTGTTCAAAAAGCCTTTTGTTATTTTTTATATTTATTCGCGATGTACTTATATGACATTCCAAAGTATTCAAAGGATCTAAACATATCTAAACATTTTTAACATTTTGACATTGCCAGTTCATGAAGATCAAAGAATCTTTGTAAACCTTCTTTGTTGCGCGTAATTTTGAATATGTTGTATCTTTCAAAACATCTAACGACATGTAAATAGAAATTTTGATGTATGTTAAATGGGTAACGTAACTGAAATATTTAATAAAGTAACGGTACCATATTCATCAAAATGGCTTCCCGATTAACGTTTTTTTATTTAAGTAACAGTAAAAAGAACTACTGTGAAATATTATTGCGAGATACATATTTTCTGTAGTACCTACTTTTTAAGTTTTATTTTTATTTTATACATTACGTTATAATAAAAAATGTACATGTTTACTACAGACTGTCAGATTTATATAGATTTTCTATTATAGTTTTCATATTTTATGTTTTATTGTATCTAATTTTATATTAATACCTCGAAATATATCAACTTTATTAATTTTAGTCAATATACGAGTACACCGAGTTACATGATACAAAATCCTGAATCCACGCAGGCGAATTCTGTTATGACAGTCACCAACAAAACCAGAGAGTAATTAACCAGAACAGTTTGTACAAAAACAGTGGCTTTTTTTTTATTGTAGCAAGGGAAAAATGACTGTGATGTGCCTGATGGTAAGCACAGTACAATCCAGAAACAACGGCGACCACCGAGTGACACAATATCTATCGCCGGTCGCCGCTGTCATGCCGGCCTGCGAAAAGCTGGATATGCACAGACTGATCCCGGAACGCGACCCGCTGCAGCGAGTCACTATGACGGGCTTTTTCGTCATAAACATGGTGGTTGCGACACAGTCAGGCTGTAAAACCCTACCACCCCGCTTTCGCCATTGCCTCGTTTGTTATTCAGCAGGGTGCACCACGTGCAGGTGAGGTTGGCTTGGATGTCTCAAGTCTTAGATGTTATTCGACACCCCTTACACCCTACTCAATAGAATGTGTAGTTGGAAGTATTGTGAAAACACAGAAAACGCGAAAACTGAAAAAAAAAACGAAAATGCAGTCATCGGAAATAGTCTATAGTTGGATAGTTTTCTATTACCTAAAAATGACAATATAGCAAGCAAACCTTATATCTTGAAGAACTTCGTTTTTAACCGGAACTGTAGTGCCGCTCAAATTGAAACTATAAATATCCTACCAAAGCTATAGAAAAATTATGAAGCTAAAAGATCCTATCATACTTTGTAATCTATACTAATATTATAAATAGGTAAAGTTTGTGACTTTGTGACGTTGTAGGGGGAAATGTCAGGAACTACTGGTCCGATTTATCTTTTTCTTTATTTAACATTTGTTTATTTAACTAATTTTACCGATTTTTTCAGTGTTATATAGCTTATTTGTCGAGGAAGGTTATAGGCTATATATCATCACGCTAAGCCCAATAGGAGCGGAGCACCAATGAAGAATATTTCAAAGTCGGGGATTTTTTCTCTTGAGAGCTTCCGCTGCATGTTTGCATTAGCCCAAAGATTTCATTCCGCGCGAACGAAATCGCAGACAGGGGCTAGTTATATATAATAATCATAAAAATATCAAAGTACACAAAATAATCCCAAGGAGAGTTGATGTCAGGCAAGCGGTCGATCGAAAAAATTAAGCCAAATCATACATCACAACATGACAAACATGTTGTGCCGACCCTACTTAGGTGGGATAAGGGTAAGAAGAAGAAGAAGAAGACTACAGATTGTCCTTAAAAGCTAGGTATATGATATGGGTTAATATGTATACGCTTTTTTAAGCTATCCAAATTCATAAGACATTGGTTTAAGATATAGCCATTGTTAACAATATAATCGCCCGAAAATGATGCCTGTGTTATACATATAATCCTTAAAAGATAAAACCTCATCAATCAGTCACTGTATAATAAAAATAATTTATCTTGTTTGAAATTTGGTTAAAAATCTGGGTAAATGAACGAATTACTTTATTATTACTATTACTAAACATATATTAATAAAACTTTTTATTTAAAATATATTATTCAGTGTAACAATCAATATTCTAAGCATTTTATTATTCGTACGTAACACGCCCTTTCTTCGAGGCCGATCGCATCAACTATATCGTTTCAAAACATAACGTTTGTAGTGGGAAAAAATTGGCGGTAAATTCTCTTATGACACATTGAACTTTTAAAGTCCGATCTCGGAACAAGACAACAGGTTACACAGCCAGTAATTATAATGTCGTTATATTTAACGTTTCTCACGGTTTAGTTAACGTTAGAGGGTGTAACTCGAATGTTTTGAAACGATATAAATTTCTTACTTCAATGCTGAAGTGAACGGGAGATGATTTAGCAAATGCAAATATGTAAGTCGTCGAAAATCGACCGTAATTAAAGTGTATCTCTAGAATAATGATTTGGATCTCAATGGCCCATATATATTTTTAATTTTGACCCATTATCTCCTCGGCTATAATAACTTGTGCATTAACTTTCGGTCCATTGAAAACATCATATACTCGTAAGTATAACTTCAATACTCTTTATGATAAGCGTCAGTTTGTACATACAATATTATGCCCTTGGATTTTATGTTTGACATTCAGTATGAGGATGTACATGTATAGAAGACGACTGAAGAGGATATGGATGGATTGTGTGGAGAATTATATGAGTATTAAAGCTGAGAATACTGAGATGAGAGAGAAGAGTGGAAAAGAAATACGTATTGTATTGAGTCTAATTAAATCAAAAATACTTAATCAATTTAGGCGCTAAGAAGGCGTTTATCAACCTCAAAACTGGCACCGCGTGTTCTAAAAGCAACCCAGTCATCGGGAGGAACTGGCAAAATAATCAATCGGGTTTATCTTTTGACACCAAAGTCCGCTTGGAGAAAATGGGAAGAGGGTGAAAAGATAGCGATGCTGTACAGAGTCTATTGGGTCAGCTAAGAATAGAGTTTACTTTGGTCAATAAATAAAACTACCTTTCAGTTTGAATATGAAACAGATTTTAATATAAATTCATGTATTGTTTGCATATTAAAATAATGCAAATTAAGATATATTTAAAGTCCATCGGAACCAAATAGGGATATAAATTATCACGATTCGTAATATATTTCTGTGTATTGGATTTAATTAAAGTTTTAACGAAATACACGTCTCCAACCTTTCGCGATCAACACATTTAAGCTTGACATTCTATGTTCTATTTATGTGTGTATTTACAATAAAAATACAATTCCTTTGGATCTCAATCTTATATAAACAAATGAACGTATCGGCATACGATTTCTCAGGTAAAACTGTTAGGTTTTACACCAAAGTCCCAAAGCATATTACCGATTAAGTTCAAGCGACATTTCAAGCAGGTTTCGATGTCAAAAGGCTATAGTGAGTGTGTATATAGAGTGGATAAATATGTGAACGATGGTATTGTCTGGAATTGAGTCCTCTCTGTGCATCCAGTAACGATTGTAACGTGTAATGTAATTTAAATAAAAAGATGAACACGATCGAGTATCTTGCCGGTTCTTCACGATGACTGCGTTGTTTTCAGAACCGCTGATAGTTTTGCCGTTCATAAGTGGTTTCTCAAAGCCTACATTAAATAAAGTATTTTTGATTTTGATTTAGACTATTAGATACGTTATCTCATAGGCTAAAATGACGATGATTTGATAGTAACGATGAATAGAATCTAGATACGATAGCAAGGCCTGAGACCTTACATAATCCTATCTTGAAACTTTTACTAAATAAATGTAACAATAAGCTATGAGAGGATATGGAAATTCATTCTGGTCAAAGTTAATAAGTCAATAAGCTGGAAAACAAAAATAGCAAACAGATTAAAAATATACTTAAGCGATACTTTTTAAATATAAAAAATAATTTATTTTAGTACTATTAGCTACAAGCTATAAGATTGTTATTATTGTTAAGATTATAATATGTCCGCAGCTTCACTCGCTACTTTCTTTCTTGATGAAAGATATCCTATGCTATCCTATGAAAGATTGTATATCCCTGAGAATATGTATGTGAAATTTCAGGGTGATTGGTTGAGTAGTTAAAATGCTTAAAAGCGTCAGAAACAAACTTATTTTCGCATTTATAATATTAGTTAGGACTATGTAGGATTAGGATAAAGACAGTTTTTTTTTCATACATACTACCTAATCATCTTCTATATTATAATAAGAATGTAAATCGTGTCTGTGCTTTTTAGATTCTTGTAAAAAAAATTATTGCAGGTGTCTGGGAATAGGTAATTAAATATATTTCAACTATTTTTATAAATGTCTGTCAGTCTGTATAAACACGCATCACTGTTAAAGTACTGCGTTCATGATAAAACCTCTTCAAGGAAATCATAAAGCGTATCTTCATGTAACATTTAATCTTTCTTTCATTAAAATCGATTGAGTTTATCAAAAGTTATTGTAATTTTAATGACGACGCGACTTAAGTGCAAGTAAAAGTAAATAGTAATTATACTGAATACATTTAGATGAGTTAATTAGTCATTGTTTTGTACATAGTACAAAGTCGGCGGGCACAGATATTTGAAAAATAAATATATTTGGTAAAATTACATCATATTATTTAGTACAGGTAGATTTTCGACTTCAGGTTATCATTTGAAACTATAATAAAACTTGATTGTGCATTTCTTGCACGATGGCTATTTACATATAGGAACAGATAATTTAAAAAAAAACATTCATCTAATTGCGTTACGTATTCTAAATGGACTGGCGTAATTAAAATAATTTCGTAATGTCATTTAATTAACATACGTTTATTACCGTGGCAGTATATTTCAGGTGACCTGTGCAATTAAAAAAAAACAACACGGTGCGTTTAGAAAGCACGCTCCGTGTCACGCTCCACCCAGATTGTTGCAAATAGTGTCGGTAAACGCACTCGTGACTTCAATTGTTTCGAGTTAATTATGTTTTCATTTGTATACAATTCCGTAATGTAATCTATTACATTTAACTGGTAATGGTGTTAAATTACCTCGCCAGCCACGCTGTGAAGAGCATAGCCTTTCTTTTCTTTGTTTAGGTTACAACTTATTTAGCCGCGTTTGAAACTCGATGAAACGATAATTCGACATTAAAAAGAGATAGACATATATATTTGTAGTGTTGAACATGTGAGAGAATGAGATGAAATACATTATACAGTGTTTCTTATGTTCGCGTCATTGTTTATTGGGTTACCTAATATGAGCTGTGATCCGAGCGTTGTACATTTTTGTATGCGTCTTGGGAAAAGGCGTCATAGCCAGCGTGATGATGTTATTGTTCACGTGTATCGCTTATATGGATATTTTATAATTTTTTTGAGTTATCACTTTTACCACGTGTCAATTACACACTTACTTTTTTTTATTTGAACTTAGATTTTTATTAACATACATTTTGTCATCCGTTTGTTCAGTTACATTCGTGTACCTATAAAACGTAGCTCGGTTGGGCTTGTCATGTGCCCCTTTCCGTGCAAACATCAAAAACGAATGTGACTATCTAAGTTTGAAAGGATGTATCATGAAAAAATAAACCAGATCGAGTTTGTTGCCTGTTCATCTCGATGGCTGTGTTGTTTTTCCGAACCGGTGGTAGTTTACGTCCATAAGCACTTTCTCAGGGCCTAAACTGAATAAAGTAATGTTGATTTTATTTAATTTGATTCCATAATGCACGTTGCCCAAACAGTAAATCACCTGATCCATAACATACTCACTTGAAAAACAAAATATATTAACGAAGTAAACTTATATTACCATAAGACGATAAGGATTATCGGTTAAGATTACTATATAACTAAATCTATTCGTACATCGCTTAAAATTTACTTGTACGACGTGGTAAGATCGCTGGTATTTCCCGAAATTGTTTTGACATTGGTAAAATTGTTTGCTATGAAATAACTACTAATGTATGTTGTCTATATCTAGTTTCTATGAAATACTTTTCTGACAACCAGTCTTCTTGTATATTACAAGCTTCTTGCGATCATATCAATTAACTAACAAGATGGTGGCCGTCTTGTTAAAACTTTCCAGGGAGTTTTTGTGGGATGTTAGTATCCATGCTCCGTGATATTATTTCCCTTCCACCTCACTTACCACACTTACACAAATAACACAAGATTATAGATTAAAATAACAAAAACTCCTATGAAATACTTATCGACGATACGCAGAGCTATTCTAAGCTATTCAGTAGTCGATGACTTTTGAAAACTAACGTGCGTTTATGCCAAATCATGTACTATCAGTAATCAGTAGGTGGTAGAGCCACGCTGAAGCTACTATTACTGGTTTCAGCATGAATGGGTCGGCTCGCCCGGAGTAGTACCACCCGACACACAGAAAACCGACGTGAAGTAACAGCGCTTACATTGTTGCGTTTCGTTCGGTCAGTGAGAACGCCGAAAGCCCATCACCCCTTCTCTCTCTTCTCCCCTCCCACTTCCCCTTTCCCCTCTTCCCCCAAGCACAGGCTGGAAACGCACTAGCGACTCCCCTGGTGTTGCAAGTGTCTATGGACGGTGGTGATCACCTAACATCAGGTGACACAACTGTTCGTTTGCCTCCTTTGAAATAAAAAAAAACATATTGTTTTAATTTGCGAAAACATAACGATGATTGTTAGTTAAACAAAACCGTCCCATTTGAAAGCTGTTTCAGCGCGCCGACATAAATCGTTAAACTTAATAATGGTTAATTGCACAATCTATACTAATAATAAAGCTGGGGGGTTTTGTTTGTTTGGTTGAACGCGCTAATCTCAGGAACTACTGGTCTGATTTGAAAAACATATTGCAGTTTTAGATAGCTCATTTATCGAAGAAGTCTATAATCTATATATTATCACGCTAAAACCAATAGGAGCGGAACGCCAAAGAAAAATATTTCAAGAACGTTTTTTTTCCTTTTGAGAGCTTCCGCTGTGTGTTACCGTTATCCGAAGTAAATATTCCACGGGGACGAACTCGCGAACAGAAGCTAATAATAAATAATATTTATATATGATCCACATAGCACCAAGCCGACACTGTTGTCATTGTTTATAAAGACACAAATGCAGACGAAGTCGTGAGCAGCTGCTTGTTAGTTCATAAATAGACACGATAATGTGACTGTTTGCTAAAGTAATATCTGCTAAATAGATAAGGTAGTACAATTGTATTAGAATTTGATACGTTAAATAATTGTGTCGGCGTCTTTTCACGCGTTTATTATTATCTGTTATAATTACTGTTTATCGGAATATATAACCTAGTGACAGCAAATTACTCGCCGCTAGACTATAGATTATATTTTATTGTTATTAATTTTTATAACTTAATCCGGGCCAAGTCACAGGCGATTGCTTATAGGTTATGAAAAAACATACTTAGTAACATAATTACTTGTGTAACAATCAAATCAAATCAAAATCACTTTATTCAATTTAGGCCCTATTGAGGCGCTCCACTTTTTCGGAGTGCCACCGTACCTGCGGCGGCTGTTGGAGACGTACCTGGAGGAGAGAGAGGTCGCTTTCGTGGATGCCAGAAGTCAGATGTCCCGACGCAATACGGCGTGTGGGGTTCCACAGGGGTCGGCCTTGGGCCCGCTCCTGTGGAACATGGGCTACGACTGGGTGCTTCGCGGCGCGCTCCCCTCTGGAGCGCGCCTCATTTGCTACGCGGATGACACCCTAGTCGTAGCCCGAGGTGGGGAAACACCGCCAGCGTCGGTCCAGGGTGAGGCCCAGATACTTCATCCGGGTCCCCACCCTGACACGGACGCCCTCCACATAGATGTGGGCCCCCGGAGGCGGCCCTCGCCGAGGCCCATGGAACATTAGGGCCTCGGTCTTATGGAGGGCCACCTCGAGGCCCAACCTTCTGATGCGCCCGACCACGAGGGTCACGGCCTCCGTGGCCAGGCGCAACAACTCTTTTGTTTCCCCCCCTCGGGCTACGACTAGGGTGTCATCCGCGTAGCAAATGAGGCGCGCTCCAGAGGGGAGCGCGCCGCGAAACTTCTCTCCTTCTTTCCTCTATTTCTCTGGGAGCTAGAGGCTCCCCCATCCGTTTCTTAGCCGCCGTATATTGATATACGGCGGCAAGCACCTCCGCCTCTAGCTCCCAAGGAAGGGAGCCGGCCAGCACCATGGCCGCCCCCGAGGACACCGTGCGGTACCCTCGTATCACCCTCAACGCCACGGTACGCTGCGCAGCTCGCAGCGCACGAATATTTGTGGCGTTAAGGGCGTCTACCCACAACGGTGCCCCGTAGGCGGCCATGGACAGGACGACCCATTAGGTAGAACCTCGATAGTACAAACCTCGATAAGGTAAAAGCCTCTATAACCTCAAAAATAACCTGTTCCCTTCCCTTCAGAGCTCAAAACCTCTATTACTTAAAATACGCACCTTCGATAACTTAAACTAATAATTTCAGTATTAACCCCGAACTACTTAAAGAAGTGTTTATAGAGCTCTGTAACAAAAACTGTCTGCCAATAAGTAATTTCGTACGAATGTACAAAACAAAAAGTTTCCCGAAATTTATTGGTAGCATGTGTTTACAAGTCAAATTGTGAACACAAAAATGAACAACACACGCTAATAAATTAGAAGCGCTAAAAGCGGTGAAAAGTAGATTAAAAAAGGAAAGATGTTGCGGCTCGGTTTGGAATACACCAAATTATTTATGTAAAAGACGAGAAATTTCTGAATTCCCTATTTTGGAGCAATATTTATTTACGTGATTCAAACAGTGTCCAAACATCAGTATTACAGATCCATCGTGAAAGAAAAAGCTGAAGAGATTACCAATTCGTTGGAAATCCATAATTTTAAAGCTAGCAATGGCCAGTTAGAAAACTTCGAGAAACGACATAATTTGGCCTTGGCACAGGAAAGCACTTGATAAGTTAAAAACTCTATAACTTAAAATATTTTGTGTTTCCCTTGGATTTTA
>MU158862.1:366813-390858 GCA_015888305.1 Antheraea pernyi
AAAACTATTACCGGTTTTAGAAATAATTAATATAATATTATAATTAATATAAATATAATTATAAAAATTAATAAGATAGATGGCGCTATTAAAATATATTAAAATGACTTCCAGAAATGTCAAGCATATTATTAAACGATTGATTGATGATATAAGTTAAGGAAGCATAAAATTTATATATAAAAATATAGTCATTCGCTTGGACATATACCTGAATATATCATGTCTGGAGTATTTCATAACGGTAGTTAATAATTACTTCAAAAACCAACCGACAAATAAATCATTCCTGACCTCGACACCTGACTCATCATTGTCGAAAGTAATACATAGTAAGATTTGAAAAACGGTCTTTCTGCCACAATTCATACATTTATCAAATTACCGAGTTATTTTAGATACAGCGAGAGGTATAAAACAATGTCCTTGCAATATCGAATGGCTGTAGTGTTCCCAAGATTGTGAACAGAGCGCGGCCACAGCGCGTGGCGTAACGTATTCAAAGTGTATTCTGTACTAACTGCAAAATAATATATTAAGAGAACATCACAATCCTGTTGTCTTTTCGACTTTTGTCTTATTTGTGTTTTGAAACTTCGTTTGGGACGGTGTGAATGGTATTTTATAAAAGGAAGATGTGTAATCAAAAAAAAGCTATAAATATGAAACGAACTGTGAATGCCTATGTCGACTTTCATGTATTAATAACATACCGAGCTTCAAATACGCATGGGTATCCACGCGGTTACAAGTTCACATAATATTTTATAGTCTATGTTCTTTGCAACTCTAGCTATGAGTCATAACTTATAATCCTGTGAAAATATATTTAGTTTTATTTGATAGTATCGCTAACAAAATGTACATCCATCGCAAAATAGGATGCTCATAGATCTAGGAACCAGTCTAATCCTGCTTCACGCGTTAAAATTATTGTGTTATCTGTACTCTATGACATAAAAGGAATTACATGCAGCAAACGTTTACAAAGTTTTATGTATACATTCTATACGCGAACATGTCCGTACGTCTGTCACACAATAACATATAAAGATTTGTTCCCATGCGCGTTTTCAGGATCAATATGCATTTAAACCACAATTCGGTTTACCGTAAACATCCAATTCATTTCTACATTTAGGTTATTGGGGTTGTTTTTTATTTATATTACCTAGCAAATGAAATACTGCAAGTAAGTATTTGTGTTCTAACCGTTGTCTTATTTAAATAGGACCAGGAACATTGTTTCCATTCGTGTTCCTCTGTAAATTCAGTATTTTTATTTAATCATATGGTTAAATAGACTATCTATCTTTCGTTACGATTGATTGATTTGTCTCTGTGAGGGTCAACTTATGTGGAACAGTGCAGTGGACAAAAATCGTTACTCTTTAACACCACCCGGTGACCACGTGCAGGGAAATGAGAGTTACACTGACAGATAACATGAGCCGACATTCAGTATCCATAAAATAAAACCTATCAAGTACTACATAACATAATAATAATATATCTTAAAACCAAACAAGTAAAATAGTTTCGTTCACAGCGTTCGCGCGGAACCGTTTTAAAAAACACTCCGTGTGAACGTGCCCTTAAGCAAAACACGACTACAAAATAGATCGATTCAAAGACCGAAACGATTTTACAATGCAAATACAATAAATAACAATGCATTCCAATAAGTAAATGTGATAAAAGTATCTGCAATATCTCGTACAATCCTCGTAATTTTATTTTGTCTGCTCTGAATAGACTGTGATTTCAGGATTCTGCGTAATAGTCAAGAGTTTTATACAAGACAAAATAAGAAATCTTATTGTAGGGACATGAAATATGCATTTATTTATCCTTAAGTTGTTCCGATGTTATACATATAATGTGATATGTATTTATATCTAAATTTGTATATTTACTATATTTAGAACGGTCTAAAATTTTGGCAAAAGTTCAAAACGTATCTTACGTTCAAACATGAATAAAATTTCCTTAAGTTTGATGTAAATCGTATATAATTACATGTTTTTAGACCTTCGTCTAGACATCTAGACCTTCGAGATGTGTCGACTGTCAGTTAATCAAGTTAAGAATTTTACCAAATGAGTGAAGTATTCAGTTAACGATTTTACTACATCGTTCTAGAGAATCGCTCGACTTTCATGCGACATACGTTACATCACTCTCTTTGTTGATTTTAGTAGACAGCATCAATGTAATGGATTGAATAGAATAAAGTAATCTATTAGGCTAAAATGAAATACATAAAAATATGTATTTCATTTTAATGGTGGTAGAGCCACGCTGAAACTATTATTGGTTTCAGTATGAATGGGTCGGCTCGTCCGGGGTAGTACCACCCTCTCATAGAAAACCGACGTGAAGTAACAGTGCTTGCATTGTTGCGTTTCGTTCGGTCAGTGAGAGCGCCGGAGACCCACCTCCCCTCCCCTCTCCTCTCCCTTTCCCTCCCCTAACCCTTCCCTCCAAAAGATGGCAAGGCACTTGCGACTCCTCTGGTGTTGTTAGTGTCCATGGACGGTGGTGTTCACTTAACAGCAGGTGACCCACCTGTTCGTTTGCCACCTATGACATAAAAAAAAAAAAAAAATATAATAAATAAAATGGCTTAAATATTTAACTAACTAATTTCCAATATATATTAACATCTATATATAATGTTTTCTTATTTTTATTCGAACTGGCTACGCTATTGACCTAGCAAGGTCTTAACAGCTTCATCGGACTACTAAGGCGAGCGCTTAAGGCACTCAGCTGATTTTATTTGTCAATTAGCTCAAGGGTGCACGGCACAACTCGGCTTGGGCTGTTGCCTGATACATGCAATTCGCGACCTATCTGAGCTAAGCGAAGCTAACTATTCATACATATATGAGTTGTTGAAACATATATGTGTACCAAACATACATACCTGAATAACTCTTATATATATTTCGCATCGGATAATCAGTTTGAAAAGGGAAAAAAAATAAAACCCTTCCACTTTCATGTGTAAGAGTGTGTGCGTGCACGTATGTAGAGGTAATATGTGTAATACTCCTTCCAAAATATTACGTTTTCTGTCCACGTATAGTATATCGCTATCGCTATCGCTTAATGTAATAAAATCTTTTTATACAAGTCGATTGTTGACGTTTAGATCCTAGTTAATAAGTAGTATCGAGCCGCCAACTTTTTGGTTGTCATGCTCGTCAAATTCAAAATTAAAAATAAAAAGTGACATTTTACTTGGTTGTTATTTATCGAACGATCGAGACGGATATCGTAACCAATCAGCAAAATAATCATGATCTAACATTCGTGGAAGCTCAGCGGCCAGCTACAACACGAAGGAAGATCACGAGGTACGTGCATTGTATCTTTACTGTAGTTAGCTGGATCTGAACGAAAACTTTAAAGGTGTCCCCCAGAGTAGCAGAAAGCCACTTTAGGCAATTTCGGAGATGCGCATGCTACAACGTATCATCAATAAACTTAACCACTTGTTCCAAACTTTAAGCGAAATATTAAATATACGTTTTCTTTTCAGATGTGGGTACTCTGTGCGGTCGCTTCAACGCTCGTCGCCATGGCAACCGCTGCAACAAACGAATACCTACCTCCCAATAAAGGATACAATTACGACAAACCATCAATACCTTTCCCGACGAATAATAACATAAACAAGGTAAAGAAAAATAATTTCCACTCCACTAAGCAAAAGTCGTCTTCTGGTAGATGCATCCGATATCCCAATGATATAATTTAAAAGGGGCAGAGACGTTTTGACAAAACAAATGGCATAAAAACACACACATTCTTAAACTGTCTCAGATAAAATGTGAAAGTAAGATGGCGTATTCTCAATATGAGTGGTGAAAAAGAAATAGTTATATGTTGCTTAGATACTGGCATATTTTCGGGGCAGCCGTCAAAAATAAGCTAGCTAGCCAAGTTTTAACGCGGCGCTGTCGAAGCGCTTATGACGTATCTATAGGTTTTTAATTATAATATCATTGCCTATAGCTTTAGCGTGGTAGCATTTTAGATATGGAGGGTAGAGATAGAGAAAACTATCTCATATGGAGGACATGTTGAAAAAGTGTCCAGCTCTAAGTACTAAACAACAGTTTCAAAATTCTCCAAGATGGCACCAGCATAGACCTTCCGAAATAATCGTGTAAATAAAAACAAAAACACCCGCTGTAAGAAAACATGGAGTGTGATAGAATTTCTGTGAACTATAATAATACGTTTAGTGATTTTTAAGCGTTTACTTTTATACTACAACGTGTTGGAATAATTGAACAATAATGAACCCTGTTGCTACTGTACAGCCACCTTAATTTAACGAAATCCCTACTTCTACACTTCATAATTTTAGATTACATCGATCACTGATTATGGTAGCAAACAGTAAAATGTACTGCACTGCCTCCACTGGGTGCGGGCCCATATAGGGACCTTAGGCAACGAGCGAGCAGACTACCTTGCCAAACGGACCACTCACAAGAGGACCGCTCCAGACTACGACCAGTATCCGGTGTCGTACGCCTAGTGAATTATACGAGAACAAACTGTCGAGCGGTGGCAGGAGCGCTACGAAGCCTCAGCCACAGGCAAAATGACGCGCGTCTTCTTCCCGAAGGTGGGCAATGCCCACCGGGTAGTGAAGAAGACACGGCTGTCACCGACTCATGTGCAAGTTCATACAGGACATGGAGGCTTCGCGGCGTACCTTCACCGCTTCAAGATCAAAGACAGTCCCGCTTGTGTGTCCGACCCGGATACCGAGGAGACTGTGATTCACCTTCTCCTTCACTGTCCCCGGTTTGACTCGTCTAGGTATGACCTCCAATCCCAGATAAGCCTCGAACTCTCGGATGGGGTACTACATAAAATAGTGGAGGATGCAGACATTAGGGAGCCGGTGCTGACGTTCATGGAACACGTGGCAGAAATAGCAAAAAAAAAAAGAAATAAATAGAAAAGGATGAAGGAAGTTTAAAAAAAAAGTTTCTAAAGAAATCGTAATAAATGAATATATAAAGTCTCGGATAATGTCCGGGGGAAAAAGGGGAATTAAAAAAAACCCGTAAAATGTATAAACAACATAACCGCTGCAAAGAGGTTTCAAGGTGGACGCTACAATAAAAATACATCGCTTCAACTATCACTTACCAGCCTATAAATATGAGAAAGGGTTATAAAGACGGTCACTGTCAATGTCATCTTGCGACGATCACAATTCATATGAATTGTGTCATCGAAAGAAATGCTTACACATTTTTTCTCAAATAGAATCTTTGTCGGAATATGCCTTATACTTGAAACTAGTCGTAACTTTGTTCGTTAATTAATTTGAATTTAATTTCAATAGAGAATTTAACAAAAACATAATATAGTCTACGTAAAAATAATTAAATAATAATAAAATCAGATTAGTAGTTCTGGAGAAACCCTCATGCACACACGAACATTACACCTTTATAATATTTATAAAGGCACACAATAAAATAGCCTTGCATTTTCTATTAAACATTATAATATCAAAATAATCTTAACACTAGATTCATATACAGGTGGATATTAAATTTTAAACATATTTTGTAATCGTTAAAAAATACAAAACTTTTTGCTAATCCACGCATTTTTTTTTCAATTTGGTTAATATTTTCATTTTAATTTCTTTAGTTAAACTTATTATTAAAATTACCACAATATATAAATTTAATATAACACTAGCGGGCCCAGGGGACGTTGTCTGATAATAAAAAAAATCTTGAGAAATTATATACCTAAACCTTCCCCATGAATCATTTTATCTATTGGTGAAATCTGCATGAAAATCCGTTCAGTAGTTTTTGAGTATATCGCGAACAGACGGACAGACAAACGTGACAGAAGGGTTTATTTTATAATATGTTGTGATGATTATTAGACTAAGAAACCTATTTTTATAAGCACTGTGAGTTCAGCGATGTGTATTGATTGTCATAAAGGAGTGGGGAAAACGGAGAATGGAGGAATACGCAAGACAATGCAGACGAAACCACTGGCATCAGCTAGTCGTAACTAATAATATGATTATTTGTTTGTTACGCCTTCATGCCTTAACTAAACAACCAATTATCATAAAATTTTGCTCACACCTTGCCAGGGGTACAGACAAGGACAGAGTACCTTACATCCAGAAAACAAGTACTGTGAGAATTCCCAAAAATCTACCACTATTGTCTCTTAATATAACAATATATTAAAATGAAACGAAGTGTGAAATATATAGGTAGAAATGATTTTAGACTTGAATTACAACACACTATATTATATGGAAAACGATCTTGACATTGCAATAGGTTCGAAAAGCGACATCTAGTGCCGGATAGCCTAAGCATTACAATTTCATCTTGTGTGAAATAAATTTATTCTAACAATGAACAACTACTGTTCTCGAAGGATCGATCAAATACAGATAGAACGCAAGCGAAACCGCGAGTAAAAGCTAGTGGATTTTAAAATTGTTTAACACCTCTCCCTGTATATAACAAATGACCATGAATAAGCTATTATGATGAACTTATGTTACGTCATGAGAGATCCATTGTTCAGAGGAACCTTCGCAAGAAATATAAAAACCGTGTTTAACTTCCGAAATGATTTATCAAATTGAACAGAAGCGAAATGATTTTTGTGGATGGCTGTCAAGGCTTCGAAAACCATAGAAATATAACGTTATAATACGAAAGGCAAGCAGATTTATGACTAGCCTGGTTCTGCCTATAACGTGTTTAAGCTCTCTAAATTATACAATTCAGCAGAAAAAAATTAACCACCACGTATCGTTTCACACATATTATTATTATCATCAACCTGTAAGAGATTCACTACAGGGTCATAGGCTTCTTTCCGAATGAAGGTATGGGCATATTCACCACGCCGGCGCACGACTTACCCGCAATTTCAAACTCTGAGAAATCTAGTTCTATGGTTTCTCACATACAGTAGTACTACAAGAACATATCTCAGGCTCGGGTTACCTCACAATGTATTCCTTCACCGTCAGTCGATAGTGTTATCAATTTAAATTAGTAATTGTGAGTGAATTCCGATAAATTCGTTCATATATATATGCCAGGTTCGAACCTGCGGACATTGGAATGATATTCCACCGGTAAATCTACGATACCACAACGACTTAAATACTAATATAACATTGCAATTGATTGCCAGTGACCTAATGAAACTAGATGTAACCTAAATTTATTAAATAAGGGTACAAAACTATCATAAAGGTCTTGCCTATATATAAGCATAACGTTAGGTCTTATATCCATACGAGACGCAAGATTCGTAACATCAAATTTCCATTTCTAGATTTTTTTAACTTTATTTATAACAACCAATCTTTTAGATTATTACTGCCATTGTCAAGTAAGTATCGATATTACAAGTTTCTTGATATAATTTCAATGAACTATCAAGATAGTGGCGATCTTGTTAGAACTTTTCATGGAGTTTTTGTGGTATCTCAGAATTTATGGTCCGTGGTATTATTTTCCATTCACTTCACTTATGCACAATTAACAAACTATATTACATAAAACACCACCAACTAGACACAATATAGAGTCAAGTAACACAAGATTATGAATAATAAATAAAACCCACTACATGATAGACCAAAATCCCGCCAAAACTCCATTTCCAGAATTAATCAAAGTAATTTCAATAATTTTAAAGAATTAGAATATAGAGGGCGTTAAAACATATTTCCTGATTACTTACAAAATATCTAAGTTTTACCAGCAACGTAGTACGGAGAACTAGCGGATAGGTGGCGTTTAAAACAAATTTAAAACGTCACTTTACAAACGATGATATTAGTTAGTTATAATACCATTATTACAGTACGAAAAAAAAATCTCACATCAAAAAGACTGAGAAATCTATACTAATATTATAAAGCTGAAGAGTTTGTTTGCTTGAACACGCTAATCGCAAGAACTACTGGTCCAATCTGAACAAGTCTTTCCTATCTAATAGCTATTTTTTATTGTAGCACGGAAAAATGATTGCAGTGTGCCTTATGATAAGCACAATATAATCCAAAAATAATGGCGACCCCCGAGAAACATACTATCCATCGCTGGTCGCACATCTATTTATCTATATATAATCTATAATATAATAATAATAATAATCTCTAAGTAAATATTATGAAATTATAACAAGGTTTATATGAATTTCAGCAACCCACACCTGCACCGTATAGGCCTCCGCAGCGACCGAACTACGTTCCTCCACAGCAGCCGGCTCCTCAAGAGGTAAGCTCATTTCTTTTGAAATATCTAAATTTTATTTAAAATTTAGATGTTAAGTATAGATATTTTGCTTAATTATCTGTTTCACAAAAACAAAGTGATAGAGAGTTTTACTAAATCGAAATTACGCCTGACGTTTAGACACTTAGGCTTTTTGCGTTCAGGAATTTCCTACGCTATAATATGAGTATAGTATCTATTTGTAATAGATAGGCGAATATAAAACAATTCTATACCCTTCTTCCTTTTGTTTTTCTACCGATTTATTAAACTTTTTTATTTAGCAGCTTTCTCGAACTTTAGTAATTTTCACGCGTTCAGTTTTGTATCTTCTCGAACGCACACACACGCTTGTATATAAGGGAATGAAAGGAACAGTGTCGCGTGGAAGAGGCATAACGCATTTTCCTTACGTAACGCTTTCTACCAGTTACCTCATACCGCGTTAAAAAACTTCATGCTAATAGATACAAACCATAATGTAAATTAAAATGTGCATCCTTTTCTATCACCTTACCCGTAGGAAAATTGCAGTATTAAGTACACGAAGGCAGCACTGTCGTTGCTTTTCTAAGAGTTACTGTGAGAGAAAGAGTGACTGATACATAACTACGACGACCACACAAACAAGCGTCACAGGACAGTACAGTAGTGAAATAGAAGTACAATATAAGAAAAAAAGAGAAGCGCCTTATTATGAAGCGCTGTATAATGTGGCGCGAACAAATCTACATATAAAAAGTGAGTGAGTGAGAAAGAACACAACAGGGAGATCTTCAAAAATATTGACAGAATTGACAGATTGACGTTCAATTGTTCAGTTGTCACTATATTTCATTACATGGTCGTACTGTATAGGATAGATTAGATCTCATTTTCTTCTTTAATACACCGATATACAATAGTATATAACAGCTAGTTTGTACATAAATATATATAAATAAATAACACATGAATGTTTTCAATATATACAAAAAGCATATTTATTTATCTCTCATCATCGATATAGTAAGGATTGTCGGTTGATGAAGGAGCCAAATACGTTTTCGTAGCGAGAGAGACATCTGGAAAAATATAAAAATAATTTTACGTTATGTTCAAGATAAACTAACATGGTATGGGCATATCATGAGGAGAGATGAAAACCATTTAACTAGAATAGTTTTGAGTATGATGGTGGACGGATATAGGAGTAGAGGAAGGCCAGATATTTATAGATTATAAAATGGAATGAATGTATAGTATAACTTGGATAAGTTAAGAATGAGTATGTCAGAGGAAGTTTGAAAATAGCACCACTGACAGAGAAGTTGCGAAGTAATGTGTTAGCATGGTACGAATATATTATGAGAAAATATGAAACTCACGTGACTAGAAAAGTTTTGGGTATAATGGATGGATATACGAGTAGAGAAAGAGCGAAAAATGTATGAATGGATTGTATTCGTATCACTGCCAAGGGTAGTTTAACAGTGTCTTTTTATTTCCAAAAATATTACCGTGTCAGGATTAGTCCACATGCGTTATAATTTAAGATACAATTTAGACACACAAAAAGTTGCGAATCAGAATTGCAAAGCCCACCTATAAGAAGTTTTGCTTCAAAATGAATTACGTACGATTTTAATAAAAAAAATAAAAAAAAACGATAAATTTGGGCCAATCTCTTGCTAGCTATTGATTACTGTATTGTTGCTAATGTCTTAAACTTAGTAAAGTATTTTTTTAATTCTAGATACTAGATTTTTGACATACATTTATGAAATATATTTTACGATATATAATAACATATATTGGAGGTCTTCTACGGTGAGGTTTTCAGGGTCATTTCTGTCACGCACTTTGACCCTGTGGTCGTTTGACCTTGTGGTGTGGCGGTGTTTCCAAACCATTATTAGTTACAAAACTTTTAGTAACAAGCGTACACTTCTTTAAAAGGCCAGGAACGCACTTGCGACTTCCCTGGTGTTGCTAGTATCTATAAACCGCGGTAATCACTTACCATCAGGTACCTGTTCGTTTACCCCCTACAACATAAAAAAAACAATTCCATTTACCTTCGATACTATTTATAACGTGTTTGCTTTCATCTTGGCTCATAACGATGTTGTTTTTATCTGAAACTGAAAGTACATACTACATAATTAACCTCATCTTTACAACGTTAACTATATAACCGGTTTTCACTAAATTTAGTATACATATGAATTACAAAGATACAATAGAATTTAAGCATCCAGAAAAAAAAATAGAGCGGCCAGGTGTACTTTATGGCAAGCGAAACCGCGGCTAAAGCACATATACGGGTTAGTAAGACACGTAACTATGTACACATGTGTGCCTCATAGACATATACATACCTAACAATGCTATGTATGATGGCTGGGTTTTTTTATACTTACTTGACCTGGTACATTTCTCGTGAAGCGGACAAAGCAAAAAAGTTCAAGTTCTGAAATTCTTTCATATTGAGCCTAATTAGACTTCTAGTAGGTATGAATGTAAATACACAATTCCTTTTTTCTCTCATGTTTATGTATCAAGTTATGGGCTTCTGTAGAACAGTCATATTTGAAATTTGTATTTTTTGGAAATAGTTTTTCGAATTGAACAAATTCTACAATAAAATATTCAACGCTGCGATTTATATAGAAGATTAATTGCTATCTTTGAAAATAAATCGAAACTTAAAAAAAAAAATTTCTAAGGTACAAAACCGGAGGTAATTTTTTTTTTTCAAAACTACGTTTTAGTAAATTGGACGTTCTTTTTTAATTTTCTTTTAGATTAGAACGTAGCTTAAAATAGACTTAAATATACAAGAACTTTTAAAGTGGGTACTGCATTAGTTAAGAAAATATATTGATTCATGTTCACAAATGTCACGCTGCGCTGAGATCTAGTGCTTGCCCAAGTAGGTTTACTTGCCAGATATCGCATTAAATTGCCTCAATATTAACATGTATCATCCTATTTAAGTTTATGTAAGTTATAACGATGATTTAGGGTAAGTATTGCTGAAATAAATATAATATAAATATATAAGTATCTATACATCTGAATAGAAATATTAGTAAAAAGTAATAATAAACAAGAATTTTATATCAACGAAAGGCAACTACTAGCACCATTATATGGTTGCGTGAAGAATTACATCTATATCAATTTAATTCAGAGGCATATACTAGGAGATAGAAGTATGGCAGTAAGAATTTCATATGTTTCGCTATTCTTTTAGTTATTGTTCTGACATCTCGGTGATATCGCGAACATTACAGGACAGATACATATATGGCCGCTTTTCAATGTTTTGTTTTCAATTATTGTTATTAACTGTAAGTTTGATCAGTTTCACACAGATGGCACTTTAAATTAGTTTGTTGAAAAAAAACTATAGGACGGACCGTTATAGATACCTCATAGATGGCGCCATATTTTAATTTAGATTATTTTTACAACTCCAGTCTATTTTATGGTGCACGTGTTTTATTCAATTCAAGATGTAATAACTGAGCCACAGCCCAAAAGGGATTAATTAGGCAGCGTTTTCGACAAAAGCTTCCAGGCGGTTTGACTTCTGTTTAAACAAAATCTTGACAATTTCCCTCCCTCCTTCATCCTGAACCTTCTTCATGAATCACTCTATCTATTAATCATGAAACCGCATGAAAATCCGTTCAGTTGTTTTTTAGTTCATCGCAAACAGACAGACAGATGCGTCGAAGGACTTTGTTTTATAATATGTAATAATAGCGATAGAAATGTAAAAAAATATGTCACTATTATTTTTCTTCTAATTAAGACACTATTTATATTTTTAAATAATGTTATGTACTATATAATTGATTAAATATTTATTTTAATTACCGCTACCAATATCCTCGCTGTTTGCTATAACAAAAAAAACATTAAAGTTTCACAATTTGTATAGCGTCGAGTGACTATTTTTTCTATTTATTTATTTTTCCTGCAGACTCTTGTTCCGCACCTTCTTCTTGACATTATTTCATGTCTAGTGCAGCTCACATACAATATTAAAGTGAGCAAGATAAGATATTATTTTTATTATTATAGCTTATTATAGTTACAGCTAATTGTTAATGTGTTTTTTAGTTACCGTACCATGGGGTTTTAATAGTGTTATGATAGGTTTCGAATAAGAAACTTTTACATCGCACTGGTGCATTTTTTTATCCAAACACAACATATTGACTACACTATACTTGATGGTAAGAACAGTATAATAGAAAAACAACATCAATTTTGGGAACTGAATTGTCGGATGTAATACAAATATTTTAATTACCACTGACTTCACCCTCGATGCTTGCTGTAAACAACAAAAAAGAAATTAAAACGTACTTCATAATAATTATACCACCAATTGACTTAATGAATGAACCATTAAGGAATTATCTTTTCTTTGATAGTCTGAGAAACTTTTAAATACCCACAATGTTCATTATATTTATCTCCTACTGTATAGTGTCATTCTTGCAATTCATCGAACCCTTATTTCATATATTTCATTAGGCACATTTTACAGTGAAACAAATATGAGATACTGCTTACTTGAAGACTCCAAACTGAAAGTCTATAGACAAGAGTCTACATTAGAACTAGACTAGAGCAACTAGAGTCGCGTTGATGTCTTTTGTAGGACAACTAGCGATTCTTTAGCACTTAGTTCCCACAGTGGTCCAATAGACCACAAGGGTCCACGGGAGACTCGACGAGGATCTATGTTAGCGTGAAAAAAGGAGATTAATTCGTAAGTGGGGGACCACGAAAATTTATATATTTTCGATAGTGAAGAACTAAAATGTTGGCTTGACTTCACTTAATGATGTAAGCGGATAATATTTTAAGAAATTCAGCGACTGTAACCTGTAAAAACTTGCATATTCCATATTCAATACGCAACAGAAATTTCCATAGTTACATCTAATCTTCACATTCTTTGTCGAGTTTTAGGAATATGATATGAGTGTCGCTGCGGGGGGTCAACCGGAACCAGGTAAATTTTTAAAGAGGTCTATGGGAAAAAATGTCTGGGAACCTCTGGTTTAGCTTATTGTATCAATAATATAATATATTATATAATTACCAGCCACGTAAGCAGGATCAACTGAAACAAATATTTTGTCTTTACTAATCTACTGGTAAAAACCGCCTAAAAATCTGTTCAATAGTTTTTGAGTTTATCGCGAACAAGCAGACAGACAGATGTAGCAGAGGATTTTGTTTTATAATATGTAATGATAATAGTAAAAATAATAAAACAAACTGTGTTTTTTTTTTTAAATAAATGAAACGCATTTGTACTCAAAATACAAATTTTGAAAGATCACACGTTCAGAACTTATTTAATTATTCTATACAACTCTATATGTTTTTAGATTGTAATTATATTCAGTACTAACTTCTGCCCGCGACTTCGTCCGCGTGTATTAGTTACTTTGGGCAAACGCTAACACGCAGCGGAAGCTCTCAAAAGGAAAAAAAAACGATTTTGAAACATTCTTAATTGTTATTCCGCTCCTATTAGTCTTAGTGATATATAGCCTTCCTCAAGAAATGAGCTATCTAACATATACTGAAAGAATGGTGGAAATAAAATGGTGGTAGAGCCACGCTGTAACTATTACTGGTTTCAGCATGAATGGGTCGGCTCGCCCCCGGTACTACCACCCGACACATAGAAAACCGACGTGAAGTAACAGTGCTTGCATTGTTGCGTTTCGTTCGGTCAGTGAGAGCGCCGGAGGCCCACCTCCCCTCCCCTCTCTCCTCTCCCTCCCCTAACTCTTCCCCCCAAAGGGTGGCAACGCACTTGCAACTCCTCTGGTGTTCTTAATGTCCATGGATGGTGGTGATCACTTAACATTAGGTGACCCATCTGTTCGTTTGCCACCAATGACATAAAAAAAAAATACTGAAAGAATTTTTTTACTCAGATCCGTAGTTTCTGACTAGTACGTTCAACCAAACAAACCCTCCAGCTATATAATATTAAAATATAGATTATGACCAAAACGTAAATAACTACATTTTTTAGTTTATACTATTTGTTTTTTTCCAACTGACTACGCTATACCTAGTACCTAAGGCCTTAACAGCTTCAATAAAATATATAATCCACCACATGACATTCCAAGATCTAGACAAAACCTCCAATATTTATAATTACAAACAGTGAATTCAATATACCTTTAATAGTCCTTCCAGTGGTGCATTTAGTTGACAGAATTAGTTTCAATAGTTTCGGGCCGGATCTTTCTTGCGCTATTGACGGTTAAAATTAATATTTAGTTATGAAATTTAAGCTATTTTAGAATAGAAAAATCTAAATAATATGCACGTTTGAGTATGAAGTTAAAATAAATGTAAAAACATGTACCATCCTTACCGGATAACTGTTTCGCGTGTAATGAAACTTCTAAATAAAAGTGTACAAAGTTTTTAGTGGAAATTAAATTTAATGTTATGTGAATAGTTAATTCCCGCTATTGTATTGTTTTACAATAGTTTCATTGGCACGGAACCCTCCCGATCAAATAACGCCCACGCCCGCGTAGCCACAGATCACGCCACCGTGGTCTGGGGGTCAACTTCGCTCCCGTACACCAGATTAGGCCTCCCTCGGCAGCGGCTCAAGCCTAGGCGTAGTGCGTTCCCTCGGCGTGGAGCCCTTGAGTGCGCTGCTCGCGCGATACAGTGACACAAAATCTTACATCACTGCGACAACATCACACATATGATCTCCACACACATACTACTCTCCAATTGAAAATCTGTCGCCAAGCACCCGTTGGTGTGTTCCAGCAGTTACACTTGAGATCCATCTCCTATAGGTTTAGCGTGTTTACCATCTTAGACTACATAGGATTAGACTTTAGATTAGATTTAACATCAGATGAGATGTGGTCAAACGATATAGTACAAGAATAAGCTGTTGTCAATTATTATGTTGTTGGATAATTAGTTGTTATTATATTTCCAAAAAAATTGATAATCAATGTAATAATAATGTTTCCAACGATCAAAATGAAACAACACATTACTGCCTAGAATGTTGCATTTGTTGATAAATCGACATTATTTCAATGATAAAGTACAAATTTGTATTTGCTTCAATAAGACTACGGTTAAATATACCATTAAAAGTGAACTTTATGACCAATGCTCTAGAATTATAATAGTAAATTCTGATATATTAAAAACAACGTGAAGTTTTCTCCCTTTCAGATAATCTATAATAACTTATTATTCATGACGTAGGAATATATTGTGGAACGGTTCTGTTTTTTGTAGTAAAAACGTGAATTTGTTCGCAGGACCATATTCTATAGTATGATATAGTCAGGGCTGTAGCTATAGTCGAATTAGAGGTAGGCCAGCATTGGTTACAGGTAGCGCGGAAGTAAAAAAAAAATTATATTCGATCTGCCTTCGAATGTCACAAACTGTGGATGTTCGGAGAAGTTTAGATACCTGCCGCTACAAATATGTTTTAACTCAAACTATGAACAAACAATTTCATTATAATAATTTATCTTAGTTTTTGGAATTTTTAAAGCAGGGTATTGCCCCGCAATGCCCCCCCTAGCTACGACCGTGGATATAATAGTAATATATATATATATATATAGTTATACATATACATATCTAATTTACAAATCTACAGAAATAATAAGAATTTAAATCTAACATGGGTACTATTTAGATTTTTGTAAAAAACAATGTTGTAGGTATCTAGGAGCAAGCAATAAAATACATTGCAATTATTTTTAGAAATGACCATGCGCCTATTTGTTTTAACCTTTTCAAGACATATAAAGCACATCTTCGGGTAACATTTCATCTTTATTGCATTAAAATTAGTTAGTCACAGCTAGTCTGTACTAAATTAATTATGTGTCCTAAAATAAATTAAACCCTCGATACATTTTAGGACATCACTATTGACAATAGAGAACACCTAATTGCACCTTCAAACTAATTATTAATCTATACGAAGCTACCAATTATAATTCAAATAGTGTCACCTCATGAATACAAACATGACAATTATGTACTATTGAAAAATGCATATAAAAATACATACGAATTATCCTTCTGTACATATTCAACTCACCACGTTCCACACCTTGAATTGAATGGAACTGCTATAAATATCACATTAGAAATCACACGGTTTAAATCTTTATATGTGCATTTTTTTTCGAACTTATTACGCTATTGATCAAGCAAGGTCTTAACAGCTTCACCGGACTACTAAGGCGAGCGCTTAAGGCACTCAGCCGATTTTATTTTGACAACTAACTCAAGGGTGCGCGGCACACCTCGGCTTTGGCTGTTGCCTGATACATGCAATTCGTGACCTATGTGAGCTAACCTAAGCTAAGATAACTATTCATACATATATGAGTTGTTGAAACATATATGTGTACCAAGCATACATAACTCAACAACTCTTATATATATTTCGTATCGGATAATATTCTAAACTATTTCAGTTTGATAAGGGAAAAAAGATAAAACCCTTCCACTTGCATGTGTAAGCGTGTATGCGTGCACGTGTGTGGAGGTGATATGTGTAATGTTGTCGCAATGATGTAAGGTGGGCCTCGGGCGCTGTCACTGACCAAGCAAAACGCAACAATGCAAGCACAGTTACCTCACGTCGGTTTTCTGTGGGAGGGTGGTAATACCGAGGGCGAGCCGACCCATTCATGCTGAAATCGGTAATAGCTTCAGCGTGGCTTTACCACCTACAGAATATGATCTCACAATATAAAATTTGAACTTTTCAGCATTTCCCAATACTATTTTCAATACTCATGACGTTTTTAGATGTGGCCGGACTAAATGCCCCTACCGAGTCCACTACGTAAAATATATTTATATAACTTAATAAACATGACGTTTAGTTTAGCTCCATCTAGGCCAGTTATAGTAGAATATATAGCATAGAAATGTTCACACAGATGTACCTCAGAATCCTTTATTAATTATATATATGTAGATAGATAGATATGTATTTAATTTCGTACACAAAGTTCCGGATTGTTCAGGGCTTTGATACGCAAAAACAAATTTTCTTCCAATCGTATGAATATAATTATATCTATTTACAGTCGACACGCGTGGTAATTTTATTTTCATACAGAGTAAATCCTTAGGGTTATTCAAATATTACGTAAGCACTGATGGGGGGAGAGGGGGTCCTTGATTTGCTTATATTTGATGACATAGAGTTGGGGTCTGGACTGTGATTTCAGCAATATTTATTTACAGAATTAGAACAGATTTGAATATACTTATATAAATGTTTACGTAATTATGGGGGGAGGGTTAAGAACATTGCTTACTTTTACTGACCAGGAGGAGGGGGCGACCAGGAATTACAAAAAATCTTCTTACGTAATACTTGAATGGCCCTTTAAACCGCAAATAAATAAATATTTTTTTTTTTAATAGAAAAACTTTTTTTTACTCGCCTTCTAGAGAGGACGATTGCTAGATTTTAATTTAGAAATACATAATAATACAGCACTTACTTGACATCTTTTCTCCGTAAGCTGCGGGAATATTACTATTTTTTGTTTTTATCAAAAAAAATTATGTTAACACAAACGAGATAGAATTAAAAGCGTACGCACCTAGATCCAAATTTTTCAATTTAGAAGCTGTAATAATGTTAATTGTTCATGTTTAAAGTTACGAGTGTTACGAGTAAACAATGGATGAGTCACCAGTCGTGGGAATCAAAATCAAACATTATCGCTCTGTCTATTGTAAGCAAATGATATAGTCCTAAAAACAACACAACTCAAGTCTCCAAATACATACATCAGTTTTCGAGAAATCTTCATCCTCAGTTTTATAAATGATATAAGCGCGCAATAGAGCATTCGAAGTGTAAATGTAACGATAGTGTAACTCTGTGATAGCGTATAGTGTACGATACACTAGAAAATATGTCAAAAGTAACCTCAAAATAGAGAATTATTATCGATGGTAACGCATTATTAGCTATGGTAATATATTTGGCATTAAATCATTTCTAACCCATATGAGATTCAAAATCATCACCGCGACACGTAGTAATTATTGTAGCTAAAACCTGAAAGAATTTGTCAAATATAGAAATTCGTTTAGCATTATCGGACACAATAATACAAACATAAAAATGTATATATATATATTTACCGCAAAATAAACAATATTCTTCAAGAAATTGACGCACTCCATGATTTATTTTAATAGAAAACTTATTTCACAATTCACGTGTTTCCGCATACATTTTATTATGAAATAAAAACTTTACATATACTGCAGTAGTATGATAACATCAATAGGTTATTTTATGTATTGAATTTTATTACTCTATTTCCTGCGTATAAATGTTACTTTGCGGAAGTTCATGACATATTTGGAAGAAATATTTATTCATATTAATTTAGAAACAATAAAAATTATAGATAATCGCTATTAAATTCTCAAATTACAATTTATGCTAAATATTTCGTAACGTTTTTAAATTCAAATATTGATTTCCCGTGATCAGGGATAAAACTGATAATAGTGCCATCTGTTACTCGTTTCGTTAAAGTATTCATATTATCTCTTTATATACTTGAACTTTTCTTGGTAAATAAATGACGTAGTAAACAATACAAACGTATATTTGTATACTAGTTTATATAAAGTATATTTAATCTGAAAGACGTCGACATTTCCTTTAAATTGACAAAATGTTCGAAAACTTTTACAATTGTGACTGAAACTTAAGTGCAATTATCGAAAATCTCGATAGATGGCGCTGTTTCATATCCTGCTTTCCCACTTGCAAAATTTACAACTAAAATTACTACTTTATCGACATTCTGTTGTATCCTTTTGGGGCGGTTCATGTATTACGAAAGCAGATTTTAAATCTGTCCTTGTTTAATAGGTATGACTAAATGCTGATCCCCCAACCCCTAAGTCATCAAAAATAAGCAAATGAAGGACCCCCGCCCCATAATTGCTAATATAATACTTGAATCACGATATATGAATGTGACGTCACCAAATTGTATAATATTTCGCAGCACCATGAACACCATGAACATCATGAGCACCACGACGGTGATCATCATCACCACCACGAACCGGGAATGCCGTTCGACTTCTCGTACGCTGTAAACGAGAACGGTAACGACTTCAGCCATAACGCCATCTCTGACGGTGACGTCACAACCGGAGAATACAGAGTCGCCTTACCTGACGGACGAACACAGATCGTTAAATATACCGCTGACTGGAAGAACGGATTTAACGCTGAGGTAACATATTTGTTTTGTATTGTGCAATTAAACTGTCGATATCATAGTTCTACTTAGAAGTCGGCTAATCTTTTGCCATTCTGAAGATGTTATATACTTTAAACACATATAAAGACCCAATATTTACACAAAAGTTCAAAACTAAACATCATAAACGATACGTTACATCGCCTAAGACCTGTTGACTCTTAAAATCTTCTCGTATCTATGAAGCATTTTTTCGCCATTTCGCGCGTGTTTTCTTGTCAGCATTTATTGTCAATTCTTTATTTTAAAACTTTATACAAGAGTAACTGACTGGCGAAAAGATGAGAAAGTTTCATACAAATTTTCATCTCTTTATTCACCAGCTTAGGGGTGGGATTTCTAATAATAGTTCCTTAGGTACTCACTTACAGCATAAAAGAAATCGCAAGCAAATTATCACCGACTTAGCAGTTTGGACTGGGCGTTGATATGTTTTATAATTTTATTTTTGATATATTTTATATAACCATTTAACTTTCCTTTTTCTTCAATATTTCTTCTATTTCGCAAATGTCGCCTCAAAAAATATGAAGAATTAATAGTAACAATGATGAATATGGTACTTTTAAATGCAAAGTTTTTGACAACATACTGCTATCATATTGTTAGCATATTTAGTCCAGGGGTTAGCCTTGGACTGTCCAGAATTATAAGGTGTAAACTCCATACAAACGAAAGTAGACCTTGTGTTGCAATGGTCAACAGAGCGTTGGCAGCATAAGTTTTAAAATTACCGTATTTATAACAAAATTTGAACAATTATAAATTATGTAATGTAGTTATAACCTTAAAACGTTGGTGAGATATTTAAAAATAAGATCCGCCATTTGAGATCACATCACACACATCCAATTTTTCAGAAGTACATTAGAAATTAGTATGTTGTAAAATATAGCTAGATTTGAATAAATTTCCTAATCGTCAATACTTTAACAAAAATTCTATAACCTAATTCCTTTGTTTACTCGCAATTATTTAAAAAATTTAACCATATTACAGGAAGTGTAAAAAGTCCTCTCCTGTCGTATTTAATTGTGTCTAATTTCTTAATTACAGGTGTTGTACGAAGGTGAGGCACAGTTCCCTGAACCACAACAACAAGGTTATGGCAGCGGTTCCACTGGCGGTGGACAGGCATACGCACCGGAGAGTCAAGGTGGCGGATACCAGTATTAAATGATACATCAAATAACAAATTTACCGTGATTTTCCCTCAACATTAGTTGTTTAAATCTATCCCAGACTTCACATCATGTGTATTATAAGATTTTATACAACCCAAAAATTACCAAAATTTGTCTACTTAAAACACATGTCGCGTTAGGTTTGGATTAACTAATTTCAGTTAAAAAAAAATACATTATTAATTTTCCTTTGAATAAAAGCCGCCTTCGATGTAAAATATGTATGAAAAAATATGAATTATATATAAAATATTGAAGTCCTATCTCATAAATTGGTGAGATCAATATGATTGAAAAAATACATGTGTTTTAAGATCGAGATGTATAAATAAAGTTTCAATGTGAATTATTAAAAAATGTTTATGTACAATTTAGTCAAATAACTATAGACACCTAAACAATTAATTTTATATATACTTTAATTTTGTTTAAAAGACATTTTAGTAACCTCGTTACTAAAAACAGTAGGCGCACTTTACAAAGACCATCCACTTCTGTTGCGCTAAATTATAAACATTTAAATGTACTACCAGGCTTAATTTAAAGATATTTTCGAATTCGAATCTGGTTGAAAATTGTTTTTAGTGTCTATAAGTTAAATGTGTTGGACCATGACATCATTAATATTTTAAATCTGGATTCACAGTCAAGCCTATCTTATACAGAAAAAATTGAAATCAGAGTATTAAGTTTAAACATACTAAAAAAATAGATGTAAGTTTCAAAGTGCAGTTACCGAAAATAACCCTACTTTCTAAGAACTGTTCACTTTTAACAAAAAGAAAAGTTAGCACTACAATATTTACCAGGAGTTTTTGAAGTCTCAGTTTGCCATGTAATGGTTTTTATTGTTTATTCTTACATTTGATCCTATATTTTGTAATATCGGTAGAAATATAACTTGATTTTAATTTTTTTTAAATAACTGTGAGATGTCACAAGAAGTCACTAGAAAATTCTAACAAGGCGGCCACCATTTTGTTAGAACAATGACATCATCACAAGACATTTTGTAACACAAAATAATTACCCACTTTATAGAGGCAGTAATAATCTTCAATAATACAGATTGCCAAATGCCAAAGTGGGTAAAGTGACTTAAAGAAGAAACGTTATATCTTAATAAATCAAATAGTATAATAACCTACAATATTCAGGTTTAATATAAGAAGCAAAACTGTATTTTATTCATAACTAGTATAAAGTATAGTGAGTAGTAATAGGAAATGTGTCAAATAACTCAATATACTATCATCTTTAGGATGATACAAATATATAGATTTATTTGACATGTTGACCGAATTTATTAAAAAGCTAGACATCTTGTGATTTTATTATAAAAAAACGATGGTTCCGTATGAACTCATTCTTATTTAAGTGATTCCACTTCAATACACATTCCTATATCCCGATTATATTTTAAGAAGTGGATATGTACATTTATAGTACAATACTCAATAGAACCGTACTGCCGCGTTAAAAAAATGGACTACCGTCCAATATATCACGTTTTATGAAGTAAATTACATATCGGCGTTGCGCCTGTAAACTCCTCATGTTAATATTTTATTTCAGAAGACTTGAAGATTGTTTTTATAAGTATTTAATAATGGTTTCCCGAGTTGTTATTTTCGATGTGAAACTTTTAGCGCGCCTTGGCTGTAAAATCGACTTATATACCGTTACGGGAAACGGCATGACGCTCTCTTATGCCGTCATACTCCCTCTACGTCATCGCTCTGGATTCCCCTGTAACTGTGCGCGCGTATACTATACACTTCGTTAGTTCTCTGTGTGAGTTGTATACTTTTTCCATCCCACTATAATACACTAAATACGATCGCCGATTATATGCATGCTTGGTATTTAATTATTATAAGTTAATATTAACTTGAATTTTTTAGATCTGTCGGGCGTCACGTGACTGCCAATTTTATTTATTAACAACGAGCTGTTCACTCTAGTTACATTTTAAATATTTCGTATTACTGTCAAGATGTTTTAACAAATTACATCTAAAACACAACTATTATGTAGGCAGCCGACTGTGCGACTGAACCGCGCGGCATGGTTTGTCGCTGATATAGACATACACGCTTCGGCTTTTCTCGGTAAAGATCGTAACTCATCGGGCGATTTACCACCCTCGGTTGGCCCTTACAAATTCACTCAGTTCCACTTTACTTTCTATTTACACAATCCAGCCCCATCAACCTTCGGTCCCCGATACCCGCACCCACCACTTGTCCTGCCTACACCTTTATTTATACCTAGTTTAACGTATTTCCTAATTTACACTTTATTTGGTAATCGCACCACTTCTAAGAGCCGCAGCCAGGTGTTAGAAAACTTATAATCTGACTCACTAAAAATGCTATAGTAAACAAAAATAATTTGCATATATTACTGGCACTGTTCCAGAGAATAGAATGTAAAAAAAACAATATTTTTAACTCTCCTGAAAAATTATCATGTAACTCATTTTACAGACACGACAACGATATTATTTCAAAATTATAAACACAGAGCTACGCATTCGTCTTTAACATGGCGGTATATTTGACTATATACTTTAATCTTTATATTTATTATGAAAATGAAATAAAAACAATTGTTAAGAATGAAGTCCTTTTGTACCTTATTTTTTTAAATAAACTTTACGTAAATTGTTTGTGTTTTTTTTATATTGTTCTATATTATTTTTTATTTGGCAAATATGTTACTTAAGTTAAAAGAAGATACTAAAAGGTAAAATAGTATAGAAAACCCAATAAGGGCATATCTTACTCAAATTATAAATCTATACTAATATATAAAGCTGAAGAGTTTGTTTGTTTGGTTGAACGCTAGGATCTCAGGAACTACCATTCCGATTTGAGAAAATCCTTCGGTTTTAAATAGCTCATTTATCGAGGAAGGCTATAGGCTATATATCATCACGCTAAGAACGTTAATAGAAGCAGAGCACCAATGAATGTTTCAAAATCGGCCACTTTCTTCCTTTTGAGAGATTTCGTTTGAAGTAGTAATATTATTCGTTCAATAGGACAGGCGAAGGAATTAATCCATACTGCCAATTCTGAAGTTGTCAATATAGGTATTTCTTATATATCCTTTAATCAATTTTCTTCCATGTCCAAGTTACAATAAAGGCATAAGCGCCAAATCTTCTATATAATATGT
>MU158862.1:394622-417340 GCA_015888305.1 Antheraea pernyi
GGAATCGTGCTCGTCGATATGAATGGTGTAGAGAACGCATAACATGGACCCAGGAACAATGGGATAAAATTATGTTTTCCGATGAGTCGCGATTCGGGTTTAAGTCTGATACAAGAAGGGTGCGAGTGTATCGTCGGCCCGGAAATACTGAAAGGCTCAGGTGCGTTCAGGAAGTTCATTCATACAGCGGCTCAACAGTTATGTTATGGGCGGTTATTATGAAGAACAGGCGAACTGAGCTCGTTTTTGTAAATGGAGACATGAATGCTGAAAATTACATTGAGGATATTCTCAGACCTTATGTCTACCCATTTGCACAAATCTTTGGCTCCGATTTTAGGTTAATGCATGACGATGCGCGTTCACATACAGCTCGGCGAACCAGTGAATACTTTGCAACGGAGAACATCCGGGTATTGCCCTGGCCTGCACAATCGCCAGATCTCAACCCCATCGAGCACGTATGGGACATGCTCCAGAGACGTGTTTTGAAGGACTTGGAAGGAGCGTCAACAACCCAACAGCTGAAGGATTTTCTACAATTCCATTGGGAGCGAATACCGCAAGATGACATAAACAGTCTCATTAATTCAATGAATAATCGTTGCCGATAAGTTCTGAATAGCAGAGAAGACCATACTTTGTATTAAATTGTTCTACTCTTTCACAATAAATACATTTTCTTTAGAAATTTCATTTTGTAAGAAAAAAGTTTAGTTTCTTATGTATCTTAGTTTCTACAGTATATTCTAATATTGTTCATTTCTGTTATTAAAAGAACTTATAAAGACAACAGCTGTTATTTTTACATCATAGAACCTTAAAGATATTATTTTAAAAATAAAATACAACATTATAATGTGAAGAACCATCCTAAAATTTAAATTAGTACATGTTGCTTAGACTTTTTTGATGAGTGTATTACCTAAATAGTTACTAAGCAAATTGGAAAGGAAATTGAATGAAGTCATAAATTTACACCCATGATATGTCATAAGTTACAAGCACTGAGTGATGATCACTATACTGTATTACACATAAGATACTAATTTGTTGGTAACAGAAATACAAACACCCCAAGCTGTTCAATGATAAAAATATTTACCACAATGATGGTCAACATACATGCAGGTGTGCTCATGGTAAGGGGTCACCGCAGCCTACAGACTCTTTTTACATTACTAGAATCACTAGCATTGAAAACCCTGAAAAATACCTTGTCCCCAATTTCATGGAAAGTTATTGCACTAAAATATTATTTATTAATTCAATTATAAGTCATTTTAACTTATTATAAATACCTCAGGATGGAACCTCTTCATATGGTTATTCAATTCCTTTTTCAATGTATACTTCTTGTTACATACTGAACAGTTTATAAATTCGTTACTATGATTTCGTTTTATATGTTCATTCCTACGGCTTTGTGTAGTAAAATGCCTCTGACATATGTCACATTTAAATATTTTTTCACCACTGTGCAGCCTCAAGTGTTCATTTAACGTTTTCTTACACATAAAACCTTGTCCACAGATCTCACAAATCAACCTCTTTATGTCAAAATGGGTCATTCTATGTGCAGATAGATTACTCTTCTTATAAAAACTCTTTGAACAACTTTCACATTCATAAGGTTTTATTTTTAAATGAACTTTATTAGTATGCGCTTCCAGATCTGCTTTATTATGACAGTGGTAATGACAACTTGGACAGTTCAGAAATCTATTTAATCTCTTAGCGACAGTTCTTTTTATTTTATGATTTCTCACATGTTTATTGAAATATGAATGGGTTTTTAATATTTTACTACAGTACGGACACTGTTTTTCGATATGACAATTGAGGTGGGCTTTTAGAGACTTCGGATTCATACAGCTTTTCCCACAAATATGACATATAACTGTTTCTGAATTATCATGTAACTTGGATTCTTTAATTAACATATCTGATGACAACTGCTCTATAAAACTGCTGCATTGTAGATCTTTATTGATCTTCTGTCCATCATTTTTTACAGTAGGAGTACTGTTTGGTTTTTTTCTGGATAATTTAATAATACACTTTTCTTGGGCATTTATATTGTTTGGAATATTTTCATTTATAGCAATAACAATGTTTTGTAATATATCCTTTTTGACTAAATGGTCTTGTATAATAGAGAACATGTTAATTATAGCATTACTGCAAGTCATACATGCCTGACTAAATAGGATCTCCTGGAAAGTAAAGATTAAAATGTTTGATCATGTATATTATACTCTTAATGTATTAATGAAATTACCACTACTCTATGACTTGTATCTACATATATCTGGACTAACAAATATTGGTGACTTTAATATTATGTTCATGCAACACATCAAGGGAGTGAATAGTGTCAATTGTATCAAATTGCGATCTCTCCTCTTTCCATTTCAATTAACCTCTGTGCGAAACAAACAAGTTTGAAAAAAAAATGTATTAATGACCTTGTTATTTAAGAATCATGTTGAAACATTTATTGTAAGGTTTATAACCAATAAATGCTCCTTAGTTACATTACTTAGTACTTACTAACATGCTGACTATAAAAGATGAAAATAAAGCCACCATAAAGACAATAACCTCATTTAAAAATCCAATGTAATAAATTAAGTAAGTAATAACAATATTTTTTCACAATTACAATGATTTTTAACATAATAATAAAGCAGAAAAGGATGTGGGTCAAAAGTCTCCTAAAGTAAAGCAATAACTTGCTTACCAAAAGCTACTTAGTATAACAAAGACTAAATAATGGTACAACCCGTGCATGGTTTGACTATGGAACCTGACCACTGCCATATCCACTTCCTAAAAGCATTAGATCTGTTATGTATGCATATGTAAGTTGCTATATAAGGCAAACATGTGTCATTAAACTGTCAGTGTGCTTATAAATGTCTGTAATTGCACACACTGGGACATAACAGTAGTGACAAAGTTGGGATATATCTACTCCAGTCACAAGTATGTCATCTAACAAGATGTCACAGTTATGTTCTAGTCTGGAATACATAGATCTCAACATACATAGGCCTCATGAGACACTTCATATTAGTCCTTAGTAAGCTTACTATGATTACCCTCAGGACTATGTTACTTTTAAAATTGGTTGTATATAGTCATAGGATGCAGTACCCACTTTCTATAACATGGAGTAAAAACTTGTTTCATAACATGATAAATAAATATGACAAATTTGGAATTACGACAAAATAATATAGCAGGTTTTATATACCTACTTATCCCCTTACTTTCACCAAAATTAAAGGTTTGGTTAGTGAATATTATCATTATGTTTCTTCTGATCTTAAGGTAGTTGATAATCTTAAAGTTTACCAAGATTTACATTCCTAATGCCTAATATATTTATCCGACCTGTAATGCAAAGAAAGGAACAAGCAGTACTTACGTAGCCCGGCAATAAATACATAACAATCTTATACAGAGAAGTTTTTAAATTAATTCTCGAACCCTGTATATTAATTTCCTCATACAATTTATTTTCACCGTTTAGTTCAAAACACAAAAAACAAGCCTTTTTAATGTTATCTGCATCTATTAATAAGCTAACTAGTTTCATTGTATTCAATATTTTTTACGCCACAGGTCAATCAAACTTTTATATGAAAAGCGTTAGCTGTAAATCCTAATTATACACGTATAATACGACCACAGAATAATATTACTCCTAGCGGAGAATACGACACGACGAAAATGCCGCCAAACGATAAAATGAAAGTTGCCAAGGAAAAATACTTTTTTTCTGCAATAGAAACCGTGAATTCAGAAGAAACATGAAAAATAAAAGAAAGTTCTGTATAGACTAGACAACCACACTAGCTAATATTGTAAAATTAGTTGTATCTATGTCATAGCTTATTATAATGTTGTATACAACTGGTTAACTTATCCCGAGAATTTTGATAAACCCAATATTTTTAAGGACGGTGAAAGAGCTAATATATAAAAGGCATTACGAAATGGAAGGAATAATATTATGTTACAAGGAAATCAATGCATTTTTAGATATACTGTACCGAAGCTCGATTTTTTTCTTGTTACCATTTATAGACACGAAATGTTCTTATATTTTATAAATATAAAATCTTTCCTGCTTCATTTTTGACCTTTTGACGTTTTACTGCTGACAACACTGAACAACATTTTGGTTCACGTATGACGAAGACAAAGAGCGAAGCCAGTTTTATCAACGTTGAAAAATCCTGGAACGCAGTACAGAAGGTAACTTATTGTTGACTCTTATCATAATTTTTAGCATCATAATGATTTCTAGTTCGTAGTATCATGGTACATTTTAATTCAAACAAATTTTGGAACGGTAATGATCATGAGATTGGCTTGTATAATGTTTCCGCCATTTTGTGGTCTTATGTTTATTGCAAAATAAAAATAATTACAATGTAGATATACATAACCTATAAAATTACATTTATTTTTCAAACACCTAAATGAAAATTAGATACCAACCTAACTGGCATTTTCGAAAACGAAAGGCGACCATCAAGGCGACTTACTAAATTTGTATCATACATTGTACCTATTTCCGACTATGTAAATATTGTTCATAATATCGAAATAAGTTAGGCGTAGAGTGTTGACATATACAAAAAAATAGCAGATCGAGATTAGATGAGGGCCACAGACCCTGGTATATGCCCGTTTTATAGGCCCGATTGATTTCGACTACAGTATAATAATTTTCCGTATTTAATATTACCTAGCAGTTTTTTTTTAATAATTCACATTTTTTCTATCTTCTATTGAAAGCTATGGCGCTGGATTACTTTAATAATATTGGATAATGTTCTATCACATTATTAATGTCATCAATTGTTCTTTTATTGTGGTAGATCGTCTACTATTTTAGAGTTCCTAGAACCCATTTTGGAGCGTTTCTATATTCTAAATATTTTGTAAAAAACTGCGAATGACTATTACCGTGATGCTGTTTCAAACGCTCGCCAATTTTACTATCTTTAAGTTAAAAATATTTTGTTAAACACATTTTGATACATTTTACCATCTATCATTGCTAGCTTTTATAAGTTGAGTCTGGTAACAGTTTGGCGTATATCTTGACTTAACATAAGTCAATGGTGGTGGAGCCACGCTGAAGCTATTATTGGTTTCAGCACGAATGAGTCGACTCGCCCGGGGTAGTACCACCCTCTCATAGAAAACCGACGTGAAGTAACAGTGCTTGCATTGTTGCGTTTCGTTAGGTCAGTGAGAGCGCCGGAGGCCCACCTCCCCTCTCCTCTCCCTCTCCCTGCTCTAACCCTTCTCCCCAAAGGGTGGCAACGCAATTGCGACTCCTCGGATGTTGTTCATCCATGGACGGTGGTGATCACATAACATCAGGTGACCCACCTGTTCGTTTGCCACCTATGAAATAAAAAAAAAAGTTTTATATAACACTTTATAGGATTTAGTTGTTGACCACAATCTACCTGATTATAAAGGGCGATGTAGTAGTCCGGTGAAGCTGTTAAGACCTTACTTGGTCAATAGCGTAGGCAGTTCGAAAAAAAAAAAAAATGGGCGATGTGGTCTAAAATGGTAAACACATTAAACATGGAGGAGGTTTGCTGCCGTTACAAACCTATAAGTATGTGTACTCAAACGCTAGTTATTATAAACACAATATTCATATACAGTAAGTTTTCTATTGTAATCTGACTCAGTGAGGTATCAATGGTTTACTATAGCCCAAGTTTACAAGCACTCATAGCGTTTTCTTTAATGCTGTTTAATATAAAGAATTACCTATTAATTCATCTAACTGGAGAATTTTCTGATATTAGCAAGCACTTTTTAGAATAAAAATAATAGCTTTATTATATATGTAAATTTGCGTAAAATCATTGGACACACAGTGTTGAACTTTTAATATACACTACTTTTTTTTTCTCGAACTGACTACTCTATTGACCTGGCAAGGTCTTAACAGCTTCACCGGACTACTGTATACACTGCTATATAATTATCTGCTATTGGGCACGTATCCAAACATTGAAACAATCATGTGAACTCGTACTTCACAGTGGTTAGAAATCCCGTTTATTTTATGTAACGTTAAGTTTCGTTAACAGAAATCTGCCCCCCCCCCCTTCCAACCTCTGTATACGTGCTTGTCTGCTATTTACTACTTTCACTGTCATCGTGATTGTCGAGCGGTTTGAATGGGGGAATATCAATCTGATGTCCGCAGATTCGAACCCTGACATGCACCAATATTTTTTTAGAATTGGCATACATGTACTTTTTTAAATTTTCAACGCTCTCAGCTGACGGTGAAGGAAAACACCGTGAGGAAACCTGTACTTGAGAAATGATCTTGTAGTACCGCAGTATGTGAGAAAATATAGAACTATGGATTTCTCAGAGTTTGAAATCGCCAATACGTCATGGGCTGGAATGGTGATTATGCCCATACTTGCTGGAAGAGGATTATGGCAATGCAGTATTGTGTACCTGACTTACTCCAGTAAAAGTACCACGATATTAACTAATCTAAACTTAGTATTCAACTCTTTAATCGTCTGTGAAATCCCTAAGATAAACTTAATTCTTATTTAAGGTTGTACGAATAATGCGCGAATCGAACAATGATGTTTGATTCGAATAATTCAATTCGAATATGTTAAATATGATGAGGAATTATTAAACTATTAGTTATAGAAGTTACAACATTACCCAATTTTTTAAAATATAAAAACTGAGTTTAGAGAGTGAGACGAACTTCTTAGCATTTCATGGATTCACCGTGCGGGTGCCGGGTCCATCGTGTGGCCGAGGGAGAAACTCTTGCAACCCAGGTGTAGGTTAAGGAGGCCCCCTTTGAGATGCGCATCAACGCTCACCTTCACTGCTAATAGTATTATAAGATAAACAGTGAACTTTCTTATTTATTTTAAATTTTCAAACGAGTTTATTTAAAATTCCTTTGACTGACAAACGAATCTATTGAACTAATTTTGTATATTAATAATTATTTAATATTTGATAAATATATAATTAGTTACCAATACCAATAAAATAGTTTGAGTTATTCCCATAATTGAAATTATTTAAATAAGTGGATACTTGGACTTATTCGAAAGGTTAAAGTAGTTCGAACAGTTCGAATTATTCGAAGAGAATATTTTACTTATTCGCTATCGAATAATTCGTTAATTCGAATTTTCACAAATTCCTATTCTTATTACATTATGGTAATAATAACAACCTATATATTCCCATAAATTACAGGTTTAAAACATGGAAGACGAGGGTCAGCTCAAGAAATCTAAAAATATTGAATGGATAAAAAATAAACTCACGGCGATATGGAATTCGCCAAAATTCTGCGGAATGTGTTTGAATAACTCAGAAAATCTGAACAACATCAACATGGAATTTTTGTTGGGTAGACAGAAAGAATCTAAATCACTGATCGACGTTATGAATTATGTATTTAATGACGATGTAAGTAACTAATTGTATTTGAATAATTATAGATAATTATTTTTAAGTGAAAACTTCTTTAGGCGCTTCGTTTTAAGGTATTTTTGGCTGAAGATAAACTTATAATTTCGCATGATGACATGCTAGCAAGCGCTAGCGCGGCTTCAGTGGTACTTGCTACGCACAATATAGCGGCCTGTGTACATCTAATATTGATATTTTATATTGATACTGTGCAGCCCACCATGTTTGATTAATTAATAAACTGTATAAAACATATATAATTATTGTTCCGTGTACCAATATATGTGAAAACCAGACTAATGTTAATAATATCAATTTACAAATTATGAATTTTAAATAAATCAGACTATAATTAATTTAAAAGTTCATTGTTTTGAGTTTTCACTTCTGTCGGCAGTCCTTATGACTGCTTCTACTTTTTGTTTATAAAGATCATATGACATTAATTTCTATTTGATACTAATTATTTACTACGTTCAATGTGTCTAAATTTAGCGGTTTATCTAACGTAGTACGAGTAAACGTGTTGGTATCATTTTCATTTTCAAATTATTTGATAATTGTTAATTATTACAAATATGACACGGTAAAATATACACAAAAACTAGACTAGAGTTGACATGAGTTTAAAAGCAGCGCACTGACGAACAGATAGATCAAAGGTTCATTTTATATTGTGCAAGGAATAGGAAAATTGTAACTAGGTAAAAGGTGATATTAGTTACGAAATTATATGAATAATTTTATACATATTTATTACATTTGGATTTCAGATTCAAAGCATCATGTCAAGTACATTCGTATGTGACCTTTGTACAGAAAAAACACTACAATCCTATTTATTCATATATAACACGAAACAATTGTCAAAAATTATCAGCAACTGCGTCACGGACATTTACAGCAAAGTTGTAGACGTTCGAGAGCAAGTCTTGAAATCATTTGATTGGGAAAACGCAAATATTATGATTGTTTTGGAAAATGATACAGAATTATACGAAGGAATCGATGACATTACAACGGTTACTGAAATCGTTCCAACCGATAAGCCTATAGTTAAAAAATATATAACACCGTTAATAGAAGAATCTCCTAAAGTGGATGAAGAAATAAACAATCATGTCAAAGCAGAACAACTTGAGAGCAAAATCGATATAGAAACAGTTGCTCCTCCCAAAATAGAAGTAATGGATACCGCTCCAAATATAAGTTTTGAGAAAGGGAAAATCGTTGTTAAACCTATTAAAACATTAATCGATATTCCGTCCGCTCCGAGTTACACAACGTATAAATGCAAACAGTGCCCGGATATATTCACAACATACAGAACATTGAAGGAACATGAGAAAGCGAAACACAAATCGCAAATTTATCAATGCAAGTTATGCGATAAATCCTACAACACTCAACAATACCTTAACCTTCACTATAAGAACCACGCGAAGTCACGTTGCAAAATCTGCCAGATGATATTAAGTGAGCAAGACCTTTTCCTTCATTTAAAACAGATACATGCACATTTAGTTTATCCGTGTCAATTCTGTGAACTCGTTTATTATACCCAAGAAGCTTTGGACACACATTTCAAAGCGAATCACTTAATCAACAACACAACGTCCCAATCGCAATGCGTTATGTGTTTGAAAGAGATGAGTAAAATGGAATTAAAAAACCACAAATGTAAATTCAGCTGTTCCGATTGTTTCGTTATGCCGTGCATTCATTACAGCTATCTGATCGCTTACAGGGAGCAAATTCTGAAGCATGCCACTAAAGTGAATTGTATCGATTGCGACTATATCACTCATAGGAAGGAATATCTCGTGACACATGTCAATAGAGAGCATTTAGATTACCATCCGTTCACGTGCAACGACTGCGGTATGCAGTTTTACACAAAACTTAGCTTGAAAAACCACATAGAACAGTATCATATTGATAATGTGTGTGAATATTGCGATGAGGAGTTTAAGAAACGCAATCTTCTGTATGAACATAGGAAAGCTTGCAAATTAGTAACTAGAGCGTTCAAATGTAACCAATGTGTTGCATCGTTTGACTCTGAAGAAGACTATACCAAACATGAATTCCTTAGACACAGTAATGGGGGATACGTATGTACAATGTGCAACAGAAGATTCCTTGAAGAAATCCATTTGGAAGAGCACCAAGTTACTGCACATAGCAGTATACAATTTAAAAAAAGACGCAAGAATATTGAATGCTCGCTCTGTGATATAAAGTTTAATAACGTCAAGGAGTTGGTAAAACATGAAGAATTACACGGACCTAATTCTGTATACCCTTGTAAGAGTTGCGATAAAGAGTTTTACAGTTTAAAAAAATTATATATGCATCAAGCGAGACATTACGATAGAATCGCTTGTAGCGGCTGCAAAAAGAGAATCATTTCAGTTTTCTACCCGCAGCATGCTGTGCGTTGCGTCTATAGGAGAGATACAAGTCAGTGTCATATTTGTGAAATATGTGGTAAATCCTTCCACCTAGAAACTCTCCTCCAAGCTCACCAGAAAACCCATAAGAGAGTCGATTGTAGAGAATGTGGGAAGACTGTAAAAGCCTCGAACATCCAAAACCACATGAGAGCTCATGCTGGAATAAGTTACGTGGGAGGTAGACCGGTGAAAACTTTCCCGAAGATCGAATGCGTTATCTGCGGACACCTGCTGAGGAAAAAGTGTGATTTAGACGCGCATATGAACAGATTCCATCTGAAAGTTAAACCATACGTTTGTCATATATGTAAGAAGAGTTTTTGTGGGAAAGCGCGTCTGAACGAGCATCTATTGACACACACCAACAGCAACGCGTGCCATTGTTCAATATGTGGGAAAAAGTTTGCTAATAAAGTGTGCCTGAAAATGCACTTACGAATTCATACAGGAGAGTGTCCTTACGAGTGTGATATTTGCGGAGAAAAGTTCAGATCTTCGAGCATTATGAAAACGCACAGACTTAAAAAACATTTAGAGAAAACTATCGCATGTCCGTCCTGCGATAGTATGTTTCATATCGTTCGAGAAATGAGACATCACTTCAAAAATGTACACTGGAAGGCGAAAAGTAAACCTTTTAACTACAAGGAGGCAGTTTCCCCAGAGTACTACTATCTGTTTGAAGATGGAAGATTACCGAAGGTCGATTCAGATGTCACAATTGAAACAACATCGGGAGCGTAATGTCCACTGCATCTCCTAGACTCGGAATCCTGAACAGGGTGCGACGGTTTTTCACGCCTGATCAGCCTATCTCCTTTATAAGCCATAATGAGTTCGGCATTGCGTGGAATACTACTCGCACCTCTGGGATGGTTCCGCTAAATACCTACTGGATGCCCTGGACAGGTTGTAGAGACAAGCTGTCCGCATTGTTAATGATGCAGACATTACAGAGTTTATACAGCCGCTTCAGTTGCGTAGAGACATTGCCTCACTGAGCCTGTTCTACCGTTTGTATCATGGCGAGTATTCTGAAGAGTTATTCAAATTAATCCTTTCCTCTCCTTTTCACAATTGAACCAGGCGCGCTGGTCTTCGGAGCTACAGTTGTACGGTAGCTCCTATCTGGGTACGAACTAAAGTTTGCGACATCTTATTTTTACCGTTCCGTGAAGCTGTGGAACAATCTCCCGGCCAGTGTGTTCCCTCCTTCCTATAACATGGAGACCTTCAAGCGTAACGTGACGAGGCATTTACGCAGGCCGGCATGACAACGACGACCGCCGGAGGCGTATCTTTAGGCGGTCGCCGTTGTTTTTGGATTGTACTGTGCTTACCATCAGGCACAATCCAGTCACTTTGCCGTGCTGCAATAAAAAAAAAACATATTTTTTGATGAAAGAGATTTAATCTATTAATTATGTATCTATTAAAGTTTATTATTTTGGTTTAAAATGCGTTTAAATCTTCCAACACATTAGTTTGAATCTAGAATAACAAGTATGAATTATATAGAGAAAAAATCCCTAGTCACATGTAACAAAAAAATAACGTGGTCTTTTACAACGTTTAAAAGATTATACGTAGGTAGTTTATTATACATAGAAATTATAGACCATAGACATTTTCAACAAAGGCAAATGTTAGTAGAATCATACACTATTAATATCATACACTATAACAGCTCTACAATCTCTATTTCTGAAATATTGTTTGTTTAAAATGATGAATACTAATAAAGTACATTTTCAAAAAAAGTATTAACCGACTTCAATATCAATCAAAAACCCATAAGGCACTAAAAAGCGGAAAATAAATAGTTTATCAAATTAAATAAAACATATGAATATGTATGCTACTTAGAGATATACTGGAAGTCGGTGAACAACAATGAACACCCGTACATAACAAATAATAGACAAAATACATACTGTTTATATATAATATAATTACAACACTTATATAAACCTCGATTTTAAATATACAAAAAGGTTTGTATGTATTTACGAGTATATAACTGTCTGATTAAATCTACTAGTAACCAATTTTTATTTTTCTCTGCTGATGACTACGTACAAGTCTTACCCTAGTATAGTACATTTTGAGTACATAATATATGAATATCCTCTTTTTAATATGCAATTATTGATATATTCCAAGAAATCTATAAGTATAAAATCCTTGATATACCGTAGAGAATAAGAGATAATGTCTACGATCTATAGATACCTACCTACTGGCACATAAGCATGAAAATAAATAGGTAAGACGTAGTAGTCTGTGGTAAGTACGATAAAATTAACAAATATTGTTGTCACAGAGCTATTAGCCGTATGGGCATTGTCATAGATAAGAATAGTATGGGCATTGTTACTTGCCAGCCTGTGTTTAGGGGAGGAGGACCTCCGGCGCTCTCACTGACCGAACGATTATGCAAGCACTGTTACTTCACGTCGGTTGTCGTGAGAGGGTGGTACTACCCCGGGTGAGTCGACCTATTCATGCTGAAACCAGTAATAGTTTCAGCGTGGCTGTACCACCTACAAGATTATTATTGAAATGCAAAGAATTGTAATGGCAGTAACAATTATTTATCATATACTAAATGATGTCTGCGACGAATTCGACTTCAAAATTTGTATCGTACTACATCCTTAGTTCCAATTTTCCTTTTAGTTAAATCCTGGTTATCTATTATAGGTCAAAACCTGGCAACAATAATTATATCGTTATGGCCGGGAGTTATAGTAAATCCACATTAGGTGTTTTTTTCTCGAACTGACTACGCTATTGGCCTAGCAAGACTTTAACAGTTATACTGGACTACTAAGGCGAGCGCTTAAGGCACTCAGCTGAAACCATTAGGTCAGAATTGTACTAATATTTAATAAATCCATAGATAAGAATAGTGTACTGGAGAAAATTCCTCAATTTTGCCACGGCAATCTTAAAAGGTCGTAATGTATTCTAGCAAACTAATAAGACGATACTACGTATTACACTTGCAAATATGGCTAGAGACGGCACGGCACCCTCTAATAAAGCATAGTTAATGCGTACAAACGCATGCCGCTATTGCACATATACAATGCTATTAAATTACTTGAAATACAAAGTTGCTTACAATTTTTCTACTATTCGTTTCGGGGTCATTGTAACCAATTACTTACTCGTAACTTAATAGTAAGGGGTAGCTTCCCCACCTGCCAGTATCTAAAGCTACGTCCAAAATTAATATATAAAAACATCGTTTTTTTTTTTGTTAACAAAGTATGAGGGCGTAGTCTAAATTTATTTACAGAATATGCTCAAGACGACATGTCGCTTAAACACTTATGACGTCACTTTAGTACATTGTATCCCTGCGTATCCAGGTCGGATCACTAATAGTTGTTATAAATAAAAATACAATAAATATTGTAAATATTTACTAAAAAAATATATTTTTTTAAACATAATATATGCCGTTTTAGAATATACATTAAATTATCACTTTGTAATTAATTTTACATCTTTTTCCAGCAATAGGCAAATACTATCCTATAACCAAGCCAAGGTTCGATAGCTTAGTGTATATATCAGGTGACTGTTTAAAGAGTGACACCGTGTGATAGTTCACACAATGGTAACATATAAATTGTAATATAAAAAAAAACTAATAAACAAGAGAACCTTAGTTAATTTGTTCTAAAACTTTTAAACATACGGGAACGATACTTATAAACGTAAAAAAATCACACCTAGGTTCAATGAACAAAATTGAAGGGGCGCTTTTCAAGGTAACTGCTTATTGTCGGAATGCCGCACGGTAGAACAAAGCGACGCGGGCCGAGGTGCGGGGCGCGGGTCGGAATGCTCTGCACTGCGTGATTCATCGCGTCGGTATTTATTACACCAGTTCATTTTTGCGTAAGTCATCTGATGTTGAGTAGATATCAGTTTTGACTTTCTCGAGATAATTAGGTCAAATATTAAGCACCTATTTTTTTTTATCGATTTAAAACCAGAAACGACTACTTAGTAACCCCTGTGAATATTACAACTCTTTAACCATTCAGCCTGTATATATTTTTCACGATTTTACCTAACATATGATAATTTCTACTATACTAAACCGTATATTGGCATGGTTTATAAACACGAGTGTAAGACACATTGGTGTTTGGAGACAACATTTCAACTTAAAACAATTGCCCGCCTTAACAAATCTTGGAAATTGTCCTATCATAATGCAGCTGGATTACTTTTTCTTTCACTGACAAATCAAGCTCATACAAGCACATGTTTGTTAAGGAATGCTAGATTATTAGCTTCATTTTAGTTTTAACAACCAATCTCCTAGATTATTACTACCATTGTCGAGTAGGTAATAATATTACTAGTGTCTTTTGATAATTTTAATGTTCTGGCAAGATGGTGGTAACCTTGTTAGAACTTTTAGTGGAGATTTTGTGAGATCTCAGAATTCATACTTTTTGGTATTAATTTCCACCTATTTTACTTGTGCACAATAACTGAACTATCTCATGAAAATTGCCACAGATATTACAAAATATAGAGTCAAATAACACAAGATTATGGTAGTCCGGTGAAGGTTAAGGCCCTGCTAGGACAATAGTGTAGTCAGTACGAGAAAAAAAAACAAGATTATGAATAAAATATAAAAGCCACCACAGATGACAGATTAAAGTCCCGCCAAAAAAAATCACGACTAGTAGCTTCTATGTTAACACTTACTTTGTCACGCCATAATCATGTTTATTTTAAGGCGCCCATGATTTTTTTGAACTGTAAAAAGATCTAGCGTTCCAGTCACCAATGACTATAGTGGCACAGTATTGAAATGCACCTATTTCGAACAACTCGAAATCTTTTCAACAATAAACCCCCGTAATATACCCCCGAGGTACAAAATGATCATATAGAGCGGGCACTTCGTCTGAAACTTCAGGAAAATATTTTTTTTACTACATCGACAGGATATTTTTACGCCATGATTAAAATGGCGCTCACGGCAACTATATAGAACTATGGACTGCTGTGAAATGTTCTTTCAATTTCGTTTTAGTAGTGAAGGCGATTTTGCAAAAATTGCAAACATATTTGCCTCCGTGAAACACTTTCATGTGGGCTTTCATTTTCGACTGAGAATGGAACGCGGTCCCACAAACTTGGCACACGTGAGGCGTCACACCCAAGTGTTTCCTCAGGTGTATGACCAAAAGTTTTCTAGATTTGAGCGTTTTCTCACAGAACCCACAAGTCTCCTTCGAACGCAGACTGTGTATCTTTTTATGACAGTTCAAATTATATTCCGTTGAGAAATTCCCATCGCACATATCACAACCGTACGGTTTTATTTGTAAATGGACTTTATTCACGTGTTGGGACAGTTGATTGTCGCTGTAACATTCTTTCTCGCAGAAATTGCACGTTTGGACATTCTTCTCCGTTAAAGTTCGTAATTTTATCGAATGCCTTTGCATGTGGTTATCGAAGTGATTTTGAGTTTTAAACACTTTATCACAGAGATCACATTTCTTATTGCGATGTTTTTTCTCGTGAAATAAGAGCTTACATCGATCGACAAAACATCGTCCACAAGTCGTGCAACAGTAAAAATTACTCTTTTTTAACACGTGTACCATTTTCACGTGTTCGTGCAATACAAATTTCGAATTGAAACATTTCCCACAGCTTTTACACTCGGCTTTCCTACTTATGTGTTTGATTAAGTGACCGCGTAGGAAATATTCGCTGATAAAATGCTTATTGCACAAAGGACACGTGTATTTACACTTATTTAATTTCCTACAAGTCTTTCTCTCTTTGAAGGATAAAAATTCGCTAACTTTATCGAATGAATTTAACTTTTGGTAACCGTTGACTAAGTTATTTTTGGAGTAGGTTTTCGTTACATTTGCCGCGGGGTTTGAAAAGTTTACTGTAGTTTCAGTTCCTGTATCTGTTAATAACGATTTACTATCTTCTTCGCTATCGTCATCGTCGGATTTAACCCTAAATTCGTCTTCCAAAACGTCAACATTAGAATTAGCTTCGTTTGTGAATAAAACTTGATCTAACTCTTCCTTAACCGGCATTATAACCTCTGGTGATATCTCAATAACTGTATTATTTTCCAGTTTAATACTTTTTTGTAAACTATCTAATACTAAATTAATACAAGTGTCAAGTCGATTTCTATTACACTGAAACTGACGTATGAAAATATAAGATGTTATTGAATTATTAACACATTTTTCACATATCTTTGACCCGGTATAATTTTGTAGTAGATTCATCTGAAAATAAAGAAATTGAAATAAATTAGAAAACTTAAGATATAATTATAGAAATATAATGAAATACATATAAAACAGTGAAGATATCATTTGCTTTAAAATATCCAAGTAGATACAAAAAAATGATAACTTAATAGAAGGTTAAAGAACCTATTTTTGTAAGGAAATAATACTAATATCCTAACTCACAAGTTACTGTAATATATTAGCACAGCACAACACAATTCTGCCTACAATTATGAAAGTATTAATAATTTTTAAAATTTTCTATGAACATATCAAAATAAGAAAACACTAGAACCAGAACATAAGAACACGCAATCGAATTGAACGACCTATTCGTTCTTAATACCCCCACATACTTAAAAAAATATACAATAATTCCCCAGAACTGACAGAATAATCATTAATGAAACTAATAAATATTGAAGAAGAAAAGACTGTACGAGAAGAACTTCAAAGAAGTATTTTGTATTATTCTAACATGATTGAAACAAATAGAAAAAAGGTAGTAGGAAATGAAACAAATAACAGCAGATAATGAAATTTATAGATACTTATCATTGGTACAGAGAGTTAATTGTTATATTAATTAAGCACTAGCACATGTTATAAAGCAAACTGTTATAGCATTTGAAGTACTCATTAATAGAAACGATCTTGATAATACCGAATAGAAAAGCAATGTTAAACAAGAGTTATTATTATACCAAATCATAGATAATTCACATTTAAATTCAACCCATCTTCTTCATAAATAAATCAAAACACTTTTTCACATTAGAACAATAAAGCCTTAAATCAGAATTGGATTTTTAACCTTTTAAATCAGAACTAGATTGCTTTATAACCCTTATGTTACTAATACAAAGACATCAAAAATCAATCAATAACTTACATCATGTAAGGGCAATAAACATTCAGGAATTGTTAAGATAAGTACTAAGATTCTGTTTTGAAAACGGAATGACTTTTACATAGACTTTGAAATGAATCTCTCATATAATTAACGGCTTTTAATCATAATCTTGGATAATCTAACCCTATCGTTTATAATATTGGTAGCATTTTTAAAGTTATTATGCACAAATATAGTGAATGAGAAATAGTCCCACTGAGAGTGAGTTTTGGGAAGTCACGGAAACTGCCTGGAAAATTCCAACAAGTAAACCACAATCTTAATAGTATATCAGAGTAATCACACTTTATAATAATTTAATTCACAACAGTACAAAGAATCTTAAATAAAAAAGGTTAGTTTCCAAAGTAAGAAGGAGACGTAAATCTTTAATTGCCATTAAAATTTATACTGAGATTCACTAGCAATATAAGCATATTTAATTTGGTCTTCTTTTTCTTTTATTCTTTACTCCTACACCAATATGAAATTGTAATGGCTGGTATGTATTAAAATGTGCTCCATAACTTGTAATGTCAGAAATTTTGAAACAGTTTGTCTCTACACTTTCTTCTACTTCCATTTGGCCAACACTTGGCATTGTGATAGAAGTTTGCGGTACACCACTGGATAATTGTAAATCTGCAGCAGCATTGACATATTTCTCAGGTGTTATTTCGACTTCCATATCTGTAACATTACTCTTTGATGCAACATCACAGATGTTGTTAATTTGAAATCCCTTATTCATTGCGTTTGTTTCACCAAATTCAAGATGTCTATCTGGTATAAGTGCTATATCATCCATATAATTACGAGTTATCAATTCAGGTTTATCATGTATAGTTTTATTATCCTTGAAGTATTCAATGTTTTGTTTTAAGTTTACTCTAATTGGATCATCTAATGTCGCTTGAGATTCACAACAATGACATATATGCATATTTACATTATTTACAGTCAAACATATATTACACTGCCATGTGTCTGGAAAATCTTTGGAAGTTCCACATAAATCATTTTTAACATTGTCTATAACATTTTTGCGATGTGGTGATTCAATATTTACTATTTTAGTGACTGTGTTTGATTTTTTACAAATCTCACATTTATCCAAGTGCTTAAATAACCAACAACAGTTGCAAGCTTTTGATAATAGGATTTGGTCATAATATCCACTTTCTATTTCGGAAAAGGATATTTTATTCATTTTATTATCAAATCTCAATTTGTTAGTACACTCATTGCAAGCTGGCGTTTTGAATAACCAACATATCTTACATATTTTAGAACCATCTTTTCTCATACCTTCTTCTACAATATCTTCATTATTTTGTATGAAATTATTATTTGACTCAATATCATTGGTAACTTCATAGCTTACTTTAGTGTTCACTGTTTCTACATTTATTGGTAATAATTCCAGTTCTACATTTTCTGTGTTAGTAAAAATTTCTCCTTTACTATTGAAACTTAAACTTTCTATTCCACTATCTGGTTGTACATAGGTTTCATCATTCACAGATGTTTCTAAATCATTAGATATATATCCATCAAATTCGTTTACCAATTGTGGTGCAGAGAAGAAAAACATGCAAATGGGATTACAATTTATGGGTTCTTTTGAAATAATTATAGGCTGAGAAATGTAATTTGGAACATTCAAGGTATTATCAGCACTCTGAATATTATTTTTCCTTTTGGTAATTGTCACAATGCTAGCTTTGTTGGCTATCATCAGTTCTTGGTATTTGTACATTTTTGGCTAGAAAATGAGTAACATTGTCACATGCCATGTCAGTATGCACATAAATAATGAAAAGTTATACAGAAAGAATTGCATGCATGTTTGTTGGCATATTATTTAGGTATATTTTATTATTTATAATTTTTGGATTCTTACAATAGTTAACAACAAGCCTTCAAGCCTCTCATATTAGTATCATAAAATTAACTTTATTTAAGAATGAAATGAATTGTTACAGCTTATATTAAAGAAGTTAGAGGATACTTAGATGGACAAGACAACAAAGGCTAACATTTGTGAATTGTTAACTTCGCTTACAAAACCCATATAATAATAATTGATGCATTACTCACTTAATCAGAAATATATCTTCATTTAGGTACCAAAAAACTTGTATAAAATTAAATGCTTTATCATATGAAAATGAACAAAGATTTGTTAGATGTTAAGACTTGAAAACTTGCAAATAATAATATATATATAATACTTACATCTGGCAATGTCGATCCAAGAATATTATACAGATTCCGATCTCCACTCAACTCTGGATAACCACCATGTAGACAAACTTCCTTATTCAAATCTGACATATTTGAGCTTTTATCCAAACATACAGAACATAGCCTATTCATTTTTTTCTCCACTAAATGTTCCAGAATTGTTTTAAATTTATGTTTTTCTAAATGCTGTAAATATTTATTGTGACCTTTGCTAATATCTCCACATTTATTGCAAGTAAAATTTATTTCGTTTTCGCTGACAGGTTCACTCTTTTTATGTGTATCCAAGTGGCGTTTTAATCTATAGCGTTTAGGGAATGCTTTACCACACAATCTACAATGGTACCACATTGAAACTGGATGACTCTTCTCATGGTTCAACAATGATTCAACATTAGGTAGCACCTGACAACATTTTAAGCATTCAAACTCTTTAATATCATCTTCTTTTGTGAATGGTTCAGATGCTGTGTGAACCATATTAATGATTGGTTCCGCATAATCAATCACATTTAAGTGTTCTGTATTTAGTATATTGTAATTTGGGTGTAATTTTTGCCTTCCGCGTTTTTTTGGCCTGTCCAACGAGTCCAACTTCTCTAGTTTGTCATACATATCCTCGAAACAGTTTCTTAAAGCTCTTTCAGCTTGTTCACATCGCTGAGTGAAGAGATATGAACCAATTGCTCTTTGTAGACATTTGTCACATATTTTATCTGGAAAATTAGGGTCCTCTGTAACCTGTAATGTATATAATGCATTTTATTAGTAAGTAGTTAGATATTATTATTATAGATACATAACAATAACTGTTATGTTGGAATTTTGACTGATATAACAATATCTCTAAAGGAGGATGATTGGTTTGTAATATTTATTTAGAAACACATCCACATTTCCCAATAAATAGATAATGAGGCTTATTCAATAAAAAATTACAATATTTCCAGTTTAGAAGTTATTTACTTAAATTTTGCTTGTTCAGTAAAAACTCTTATAGCATTTGTTTTATAGCAAAACAACTAGATAGCTAATATTAATTGATCCCATGATGATTTTTTTATGGGTCCAATACTTAGTCTGGCCATAAATACTGTTACAATAAAAAAGAAACAAAATATTACATTTGAATTTGGAATCTGGCATTTTTATATGATTATTCATTGAATTTTCTCATTTTGGCGACATTAAAATGGAGTGGGGTAATAAAGAGAACTGAGTCGCTGTAATTGCATTACACAAAGTAGTTATAGAGCAAAATGCAATATTTAAAAATCGCCATACGCTTGGTATTAGTAAAATGTTTTATGTACCGCCCGGTTAATAGGTATAATGAGACCTCCTCTGTTTGTGACAGTAAAAGAACTGGCCATCCAAGTAGTGTTCGTACGAAAAAGGTGGTTAAAGCTGTAAGGGAAAGAATTCGAAGAAATCCTGTCCGAAACCAAAAGATTTTATCTCTGGAGACAAAGATAGCACCTAGAACCATGTCGCGTATTTTAAAAGATGACTTAGGACTTGCAGCCTGTAAGAAACATACTAGCCATTTCTTAACTAATAATTTAAAAAAGAATAGGGTGGTAAAATCAAAACAACTACTGAAGCAGTACACAAAGGGAGGTCACAGAAAAATTTTGTTTACAGATAAGAAAATTTTTACGATTGAGCAACATTTTAACAAACAAAGTGACCGTATTTATGCTCAAAGCTCTAAGAAAGCTTCCCAATTAGTCGAGAATGCAACTGGGCACTATCAGACTTCAGTGATGGTTTGGTGGGGTATTAGCTATGAAGTAGTGACTGAGCCATACTTTTGTGAGAAAGGTGTCAAAACATCGGCACAAGTGTATCAAGACACTGTTCTTGAGAAGGTAGTGAAGCCTCTTAACAACACCATGTTGAATAACCAAGAATGGTCCTTCCAGTAAGACTCGGCGCCGGGTCATAAAGCTCGGTCTACGCAGTCTTGGTTGGAAACGCATGTTTCGGACTTCATCAGAGCTGAAGACTGGCCGTCGTTTAGTCCCGATCTTAATCCGCTGGATTATGATTTATGGTCAGTTTTAGAGAGTACGGCTTGCTCACGCCATGATAATTTGGAGTCCCTACAAGTACCTTGCGTGCTTCTATTGATAACTGGCCACAACATTTAAAGGACTGTATTGCAGCCAGAGACCACTTGGAATAAGCTTTTTATATTTAAAATTGTTTTATATTTATGTATTAAACTCACACACTGTAAAAGTAATAAATGCTATTTGCAATAGAAAATTTTTTCTTTCTTTGTTTCAGTATTTATGGCAAGACTAGGTATATCACACACATCCATTTAATTAACGTTTAGTAGTAGATGTTATGTCAATAGCTGGTATACTATATATATATGGATATTTAAGACACAATTACACTCATCACACAAAAGTAAGTCATCACATCCTTGACCTCTCTTCTAAATAGTACTTAAATAAGCTTAAATTTACTGTTATAATAATAGAAAGTTGATTTTTTTCTCGAACTGACTACGCTATTGACCCGGCAGGGTCTTCACAGCTTCACCGGAATAGAAAGTTGATGTCAAAATCTTCTTCTATAGTAGAATAAGAATGTAAATTGAACATAAAAGATACGCCATAGTTGAGCTCCAAACAAAAACTTACTTTATTTCAAAATACCTACATTGACATCTGTCAATTGACAATAATCAGATACATAACACACCTCCTTATCTAAATTCAAAATATAATTTAATAACAATCAAAATTAAATATGTGTTAGGAATGCCAATAATATCAGGCCAAGCCTGTGGATCTGGTATATCAATATCTGGAGCTAGCGAAGTTGCTAGTGGTTCGGTATGAACAAGATTATCTGGTTGATCCCATTCTGGTCTTTCATTGATCTCTATAGGTCTTTGCTGATCTTTCCAGTCTACTTGGGCTCTCGGCAACAACTGATCAGCATGTCTACGATAAAGCTGCCCATCTTCCGTCCTCACCCTATATGTGCTTGGGCCTTCGCATACCTCTACAATTGCCCTCCGCCATTTTCCCCCAGATCCATATATACGCATCAAAACGGGTTGATTGCTCCGAAAAATCCTCGTAGGTTTGTTTTGTGCTGCCATCTCAGATTGTATGTCCTTTTGGCCTCGTATGTTTGATGGATGTAATATTGAAACGGCAGTTCTAAACTTGCGACCATTAAGCATTTCAGCTGGCGTCTTCATTGTCGTGCTATTTGGCACCGTTCTTAAGTAATACAGAGCCTTACTTAGTTTTTCATTCCATGACATGGTTG
>MU158862.1:419690-435955 GCA_015888305.1 Antheraea pernyi
ATAGTTGAGTTCCAAACAAAAACTAACTTTATTTCAAAATACCTACATTGACATCTGTCAATTGACAATAATCAGATACATAACACACCTCCTTATCTAAATTCAAAATATAATTTAATAACAATCAAAATTAACTATGTGTTAGGAATGCCAATAATATCAGGCCAAGCCTGTGGATCTGGTATATCAATATCTGGAGCTAGCGAAGTTGCTAGTGGTTCGGTATGAACAAGATTATCTGGTTGATCCCATTCTGGTCTTTCATTGATCTCTATAGGTCTTTGCTGATCTTTCCAGTCTACTTGGGCTCTCGGCAACAACTGATCAGCATGTCTACGATAAAGATGCCCATCTTCCGTCCTCACCCTATATGTGCTTGGGCCTTCGCATACCTCTACAATTGCCCTCCGCCATTTTCCCCCAGATCCATATATACGCATCAAAACGGGTTGATTGCTCCGAAAAATCCTCGTAGGTTTGTTTTGTGCTGCCATCTCAGATTGTATGTCCTTTTGGCCTCGTATGTTTGATGGATGTAATATTGAAACGGCAGTTCTAAACTTGCGACCATTAAGCATTTCAGCTGGCGTCTTCATTGTCGTGCTATTTGGCACCGTTCTTAAGTAATACAGAGCCTTACTTAGTTTTTCATTCCATGACATGGTTGAGTTTGATATCTTCCTAAGTTTATTTTTAAATGTTTGAATCGCCCTCTCTATTTGACCATTCGATGAAGATACGCTTTATGATTTCCTTGAAGAGGTTTTATCATGAACGCAGTACTTTAACAGTGATGCGTGTTTATACAGACTGACAGACATTTATAAAAATAGTTGAAATATATTTAATTACCTATTCCCAGACAGAACATATCTGTACTTTTTCGATTTTCAGGAAAAAATTGTTGCAGATGTGTAGAAATAAGTAATTTATTTATTTATAGTTAAAGACATTGCTGATAGGTCTATATCGCACTGTGTCGAATTTTTTTGTCAGGTTTCGGTCACTGCAGATGTTCACTTATTAAAGTGAGTTTATTAGTCCGGGGCCAGTTGTCGAATCGGTTTTTAAAACTATGGACATAACTAGCGGATACTACTTTATCAGGCAACCGGTTCCAGTTCAGAAATGAAATACATTTCAATAATTTTTAGAAATGTCACTTTGTCTTTCTATATGTCTGCTTGTATGTACACACATCACTGCTAAAATACTGGGATTACAATAAAAGAAAATCGTAAAGCATATTCTCAAGAACAACTTGGTCCTTAAAATCGGTCGACTTTATCGCTCCAGTCAAGACTGTTTTTTTACATAGGGTTCCATGCAGAGTGAAGTCCTGGACACAGACAGTAAATAATAACATTTTAAATTCAACCCTTTCAAAGCTCAAAGATGGAATTTGATTCAGGCTTTGTTGTTTTGTATTATTTGAAAATAAATAAATTACACAGAAAAATAAATTGCATTTTTTGCAACAAGAGTGGCACACAGGCTGATTTTAAAACAACACTGCTGAATATGTGTAAAACCAGCTTATAAAAAAGGACCCATTTACTTTTAAAATGGTCTGATCTGCACTTATCGAAATAACAAAATACTGTTTAAATTAACAATAAATTATTATATTAATTAAAATATTAATACACTATTATATCATTACATAGTATAAAATAAAGTCCTCTGCCACGTTTATCTGTTTGCTATAAACACAAAACAACTTAACAGGTATTCATGCGGCTTTGACAACTGGATAGAGTGGTTCACAAGGAATGTTTTAGTATATAACTTGCTAAGGATTTTTTCATAATTAGTGCGTGACAATGTCTACCTGTCCTGTTAGTTATTTATATATAATATTGATTTTAATTAATACAAACACACATTATCATTGCCCATATTTGTTGTAACACTTTGAGACTTCATTCCAAACATATTCCACTTAATAAATTTGCCAATTTAATATCTAGACTAATATTATAAAGAGGTAAAATTTGTGACGTTGTAGGGGGTAATCTCAGGAACTACTGAACCGATTTTTAAAATTCTTTTAAAGATAGAAAGCCATGTTCTTTGTAAGTATTATAGGCTATACGCTGAGACCACTAGGAGCAAAGCAACAATGAAAAATGCTTTAATATAGGGTTATTGCTGCCGCTGCGTCTTAGCCTAAAATAACTATTCCACATGTACAGAGTCAGGAGCAGAAGCTATTAACTAATTATATTATCTATACTAATATTATAAAGAGGTAAACTGTGTGAGGTTGTAGGAGGTAATATCTGGGGAGTTAGAGAAAAAATTGTTGAATGAAAACGTTTCTTACGAAGGATGAGAAATATATGATGGAGTTTAAGAAAAAAGTTGTAGCTTGATATATTACCCCCCAACAAACTGGACACGGGTCAGCTAGTATAGTATAATTCCTATATATAACTCCGTGCATGTAACAGAGTAAAAGATGTCTATCATATTACTGTGGAACGTGTACGTAAGGAAGTAGAAAGGCGTAGTACTGTGTTATGGTAGATAAGGGTCTGCATTGCATTGGAGTCTGTAACAGCATTTTGGCTTCACCTTTGTAAGATGAAGCCTGGATGCTGTACAGGCTAGTCAACATTGCTATTAATAGGAATTAAGAGTAATCTTATATGTGTAGCATATGCCTTCCAATAAGGTCACTTTGTGATCAAACCCTTAAAAAATGTATTCATTGTAAAATATGGAAAATATTAATAAAATGTGAACATATCTAATTATATAAGATTTTTTATTGAATAAACTAATATTATATGTTATCACCGAAATAACTATCAAACTAACCTTAAATGGATGGAAGCTTGCAACTATATCCCTTATGGTAACCTTATACATAGCTCTTTTTCCAGCCACTTGCAAGACCTGATCGAGTTCTGATAGTGGAGATGCAACAGAGAGACAATATCGGCATACCTTTCGCTTCAAGGTACCTTCGAGTAAATACTTCATCGCATTTTTGGTCGTCAGTGGGTGACTTTTCAATTGCTGCGTTTTCGTTTTAACACTTTCCGTGACAATTTTTGTTGGTTTTGACGTTTTTTTATGACATCTTAGATACGTTTTGATTTGCTTAGCAGGATTAAAAGGTGATAATTCGGGAATCATCTGCTCGTCCATTTTTAGGGTTATAGTAGTTTTGACAAAATTTATTTATATTATGTTTTGTTTAAAGTTAATGTTTTGTACATTACTATTAGATTAAATTTGACGCTACGAGTAATATTATAAAAAATAACGTATAAGATAACACCATACGTATACTCCGTATACGTAATAAACAACGTCAAAAGGAAAAATGGCGGAAAGATTTTAACTGTCAGTACAGAATATAAAACCTATATTTCTGAATCTGTGTTTTTCAGCCTTCGATCAACAATAATGAACGAAGTTTTGAGCAGATAGATAAAAATTCTTTATTCCGTGTAGATAAAACATGTTGATAATTATGAGCGCACTTGTACATACGTTTTCATGATTTTTTTTTTCTCCAACTGACTACGCTATTGACTTGGCAAGGTCTCTACAGCTTCACCGGACTACGTTTTCATGAAATGACGAAAGATGTTCGATGTAGCTTGTTACCCACGAATGGCATTGAAATTCAAGGAGGAGGTGCAGAAAACTATTATAAGATTACTCGTGTTATATGGGTCTGAGTGCTGAGCTACACGAACCGGTGGGTCACCTGATGGCAAGCGATCAGCACAGTCCACAGACACCAACAACACCAGGAAAGTCGAAAGTGCGTTGCCAGCCCGCGCTTGGGGGAAAGGGAAGGAGGGAGAGGAGAGGGGAGGCGGGCCTCCGGCGCTCTCTGACCTAACGAAATGCAAGCAACAATGCAAGCACTGTTACTTTACGTCCGTTTTCTATGAGAGAGTGGCACTACCCCGCACGAGCCGACCCATTCATGCTGACACCAATAATAGCTTCAGAGTGACTCTACCATATGCGGCAGAGATGCGAATATTAAAATGAATGCGTGGGGTAATCAGAATAGATATGATTTAAAATTAGTGTATTAGAGGAAGTTTGAAAATAACAGCAATAACACAGAACTTGTATTTTATTAAAAAGTATAGATTCTTCAATTAATGTGTATAACCTACTGAGGCATGTCAGGTGAAAAAAATGTTTTTAAAGTTTTAAATAACATGTAATGTTTGAAATATATATGGCAAACATTTTTGTAAATTATGACATATAAAAATATCGAATATGGCGGATTGTTTTGCCAACTGGTCAAAGTCCTGTCATTTGTAAAAATAATGCGAATTTTTCATTGTTTACATATACTTTAATAAAGTATTTTTGTTAAATAATTTTCTAAGTGAAATGTGATGAGAGTTTATATATTTAAATATGTCGTGGTTGAACTTAAATCAAAGCTTGAACAATCTGAAGGGACAGATCACTAATTTCGCCTCTGAGGTGTTATCAGAGGGTCCTGGCGATGATACAGTGGACAGTTCTTCTAATGTGGACTCTAGAGTGTTAGAACTTGAGGAAAAATGCAGCAAACAGGAGCTCCAAGTAAGATGTTTTTTATTTTTCTTTCATTTGACAGCTCGAGTCTAGGTTATGTTTTCATTTTTGTATCGACTTTATTTTGTTTTTTAAACATTGAAGAATATTACTAAAGTATTTTTAGGTATATACTGTGGATATGTGTATTATTTTTAGTACTCAATATAATTGCAAATAAAAACAAATTCCTGTTATTGTATGAAATATTTAAAATTTAAAGTTTCAAATAGAGATTGCTACCGATTCATACAACTTTGAATCAAAGTGAGAGTGTGAATAGCATACATAAATTTCAATAAAAAAACGTGCTGGCAAATTAGGTTTTGTAAAGTTTACATTAATCATAATTAAATGCTAATTAAATAATATCTCCTGTTTACTCTTTCCAAATATATAATGATCTTAATGTATAACAAAAAATGAATTATATAACAGATTCTACAAATCCTTTCCTAAAGCTGCTTGAGGGTATATATGATTTGTTACATTTCAAAATTAGCTAAATCCAATTTTATCATTTGTCATTCAATCCAATCGTTCATATAACATGTTTAATTTTCTTTACGATTGCCAGTTTTTATACACGGAGAATGAAGTACAAATCTTGCCGTTCATAATGTTTTTAAGTTTTTTTATGATCTCCATATTGTACATGTATAAAACTTGATAAATTTGAAAAATAAGAGAAAATATTAGGAAAGGCTACATTTGGATTGGATTTATAAGTAACTAGCCTCTGCCCGCGACTTCGTTCGCGTGGAATAGGTACTCTGGGCTAACGCTAACATACAGAGGAAGGAAGGAAAAAATACCCCGATTTTCAAACTTTCTTCATCGGGGCTCCGCTCCTATTGGTCTTAGCGTGGTGATATATAGCCTATAACATTTCTCGATAAATGAGCTCTATAACAGTGAAAGAATTTTTAAAAACGGACCAGTAGATCCTGAGATTACCCCCTACAACATCACAAACTCACAAACTTTACCTCTTTATAATATTAGTATAGATTTACATGAGACAATTGCTATAAATGACCTTTGACTGTGGGGATCTCTTACTGTGAGATACCACATGCTTGTTTATTACATTTCTGATTTAAAAAACATGCTGGTCACTTGAAGTAACTCTATTTCACAATTCTTTAACTGAAATATGTTTACTATGTAAACTATTGAGTAATATTCTTGAAATAAAATATTAAAATAAAAATAATTCCCAACTTATTATTGAAAAATCTGCCATATGTCAATTAAAAACTAGCTATCTGTTAGCTCACCTGGACACATAATTTGGTATAAATTATGTACAGAAGAAACTATATACTATTCTAGTTTTTGCCTGTGGCTTGTCGCAAGTAAATGTAGATTGCTTGGACTGATTGTTTTTCTGGACTGTACCCTATGTCATTTTCTGTGTCCTTCACAATGTATATGCTGGATACCAAGATGATCTATTGTGTAGTTAAGTTGTGAAAGCATAACGAACATACTCTTATTTGCATTATCTATATATATAATAAAAATGTAATAATAATAATAATAATAATAATAATCTTTATTAAGTATTTTGTTACATTTCTATAAATAAAGGGGTCCCTGCCTCCTACGTTAGTGTATACTGTGTTGTAGGAGACAGTTACAAATATTGTGAACATGTTACAATTTACATACCATAGCATATAAGTGATCATAATGGTGGTCGTAATGTAAATCTAATGTTTCTGAACTTTTTTTTATGTCATAGGTGGCAAACGAACATGTGGGTCATCTGATGTTAAGTGATCACCACCATCCATGGACACTAACAACAACAGAGGAGTTGCGAGTGCGTTGCCACCCTTTGGCGGGAAGGGTTAATGGAGGGAGAGGAGAGCAGAGGGGAGGTGGGCCTCTGGTGTTCTCTGGTGCAACAATGCAAGCACTGTTACTTCACGTTGGTTTTCTATGAGAGGGTGGTACTACCCTGGACAAGCCGACCCATTCATGCTGAAACCAGTAATAGTTTCAACCATGCCAGTAATAAGTAATAAAACACATTTCAATCATTTTTTGAAATGTCTGTCAGTCTGTCTGTCTGTTTGTTTGAACATGCATTACTGCTAACCTCACCAAGAAAATCATAAAACATATCTTCGAATAACATTTACTTTTGGTTTCATTACAATGCATTCACGCTATCAAAAGTTATTGTAATTTTAATGATGATGTGATTTAAGTATGAGAGAATAGTAAATAAGTAGGCTTTATACATTCAGATGATTTTATTAGTCACTGTTTTTTTCCATTAGGTTAAGTTGTAGAGATTTTAGACTCTCAGGTGTAGAGAACAGATTATCTTTTGAAGTTATAGAGGTTCTACTGTATTATAAATGTAAAAATGAGTTTGTTTATTTGTTACGCTCTCATGGCTTAATTTCTCATTATGAAATATTACATGCATATTCTCAGGAGTACCGAGGTTACCTTTCATCCGAAAAAAAGAGTGTTTCCGAGGGTAATCATTTTCTATAACAAACTTTTATTACAATCCATCCAATACCTAGCCTTTTTTTATAGAAAGATAGTCAGACTGTGTTACTGATACTAAGTCCTATATCTGAGCCAAGAGATGAAATACCAAATCATCAAAAAATGGATTTATATCATTAAGTCACCTATGAGACCACATAAAGCCCTCATGGAAAGACTGGGCAGGTCACTAATATAATTTAAAAAAACTTCAATATCTTATCATATTTCAACAATTATGTTCTATTATCTGTTTCTTATAACTTTATGATAATTTAGACTATTAGTTGATAATAAATTAATTGTCACAATTCTGAGTAATAATGACTGATGATTTTTATAGATCAGAAGGAATATAAATAAATTATTGGTTGAACACAAAGTAGCATGTTATCAAAATTTAGCATATCATTGGGCATATTTTTGTTTTATAACTATTTTAGTATACTTCAAGTCATTTTTATAAGGAATAGTTTTGCAAAGTTCTTCTTCTAGTTATATACCGATATACTAGCTGACCCAGCCACGCATTGCTGTGACTGAGTTATTACATGTAGAACACGTGCACCATAAAATAAACTGGAGTTGAAAAAGAAATTCATAATGAAAACATGGCACCATCTATGAGCTGTGTATATAAGTCGGTGCTACAGTTTTCTCTCAACAAACTAATTTAAAGCGCCATCTGTTCGACACTGATGAAATTTACAATTGATAACAATGACAATAATTATATTTATAATTACAAAATGTTAAGGCCATTAATAAAAATATAAATTATTCTATCTTTCAAGTTTTAAAATCGTTTTTTTTCCTTTTGAGAGCTTCCGCTGCATGTTAGCCCAGAATAACTATTCCAGGGGTAGGAAGTCATGGGCAGAAGCTATTAAAAATTATATTATTTTATAAAGAGGTAAAGCTTGTGAGGTTGTAGGGGGTAATATCTGGGGATTAGGAGAAAAAATTGTTGAACGAAAACGTTTCTTATAAACGCTGCCTTAACGAAGAGAGACATATGATTGAGTTCTAGAAAAAAGTTGTAGCTTGATAATGCCTATTACCGCCCAAGGCAGTGGGCACGGGTCAGCTAACTAGCTAAGTATACATAAGTGCCAACTTTCATGATTGAAGACATATTCAGGTGTACATTTATTGTGTGTATTTATACCACTAATGCAGGAATTATTATTGATGTCTGATTACATTTTTTTTTTAATTTTGTCTCTGGCCTCTGTGGAAAATTCCACAATTCCGCCAGTGTCAAGTATATTGAGAACAACTCCAAAGATAATACAACAACAAAAGATTTGAAGTTGATTTTAACCACCACCATTTATGTCTAACATAGACCCAAAGAACAATACACCATTGGGGTTAGTAAGTTCCTAAACAACTAAGTTAGTAAATAAATACCATATACGTATACATATATATCCAGTACAGGTAAGTCAAATGCAACAATTAATTAGAGGTTAATTTTACTCAAATTAATATATTTACACATAAGGGTAATAAAAGGAGTGAAGGAAAGGGAGAGGAGGAATTGCATATGGGTGGGACGGGATATCTCCTGGGGGAGTATATCATATAGTGACACGCGCCGATATGGACAATTAAAGAATATATGGCCCAGATTACCTTCATCTAAACCACATTCACATAGTGAGTGATCCCGAACTCTAATTTTTGCCAGATGGACAAGCGTGCATGCATGGTTCAAACGAATTCGGCAGATGAGCGATATCGTACGCTTGTCCACGTTACGAACCAAGGAAAACCAGGGTTTAGCGGGGATGGTTGGCTGTATATTGCCATAGAATTTCGCCTTAACCGTGCGTGATGTCTGCCACTGAATATTCCATGCTTTAAACATCTGGTGTTTTATACTTGAACATAGATCACCAGGAATGATCTGAAAATGTTCTAAGGAACTTATGTTACCAGCTTGTTTAGCACAGGAATCCGCGGTTTCATTGCCTGGAATGCCTGAGTGGCTTAGTGTATAAAATTAGTTCTGTCAGATTTTTTTTTTTGTAAAATAAGTCCAATCCAAATAATATACCAAAAGATAGTGGAAAAATATATAAAATTAATCATAATGGATAGGGTGTTCAAATGAAACATTTATGCGTGTATAATTTAATTTTGGTTTATAGAAAATCATAATCTTTTGTCAACCAAAAGCAATGTGAACTTTACTGACTTGGTTGATCTTTGAATCAAGGATGTATATAAATAAAATGGGATGTGATGTGATGTGCAGTGGTGATGGTTTTGTTGATAGCATATTCAGACACCGCATCAATTAACGTAGGTTCATTGTGCTTAATTTGGAACTTTCAGTTAGGGAAAACATGGTGACGCCTAGCTAACTGCCACCCTCAAGTTGAAACGACAGGTCGCCAAGCACCCGTTGACCTGTGTTTCAACAGGTCCTGTGCTACATTTGAGAACCACCAGAGACATACCAGATTTAGCGTTTTTAATGTTAGATCTCATCGTCATTGTGTCAGTGAAAAATACCATTTGCAAGAGACGTCATATTGCTTGTCTCTGAACATAATTATGGGCGAGACAATTGTTGGTTCCATTATGGGAAGTTAATATAAAAAAATTTTTATAACATCATCATTGCTTCAGAAAATAGTTTTTCGATAGACGATTACATACTATAGTTTTTTTTTATCAATTTGGTATACGGCGTATTTATAGTCTCCCATATAATATCAAAATTTGGTTTTTACAACGACTCGACAAACCCCCGCATTTTGTTACGTGTTTCCATTCTATTTTTGTATGATATCGATTACCAAAGTGCCCTAATATTCAATATATTTTATGCAGTTTTTGTATCAGAGATGTGCAACAACACTGTCGTGTTATTACCTGTAGTGCGAAAGAGACAGTATTATAATACGTTATTATAATACTAATCGCCACCGGCATCTCACTGTACGGCCCCGAAACACGCGTACATAATAATTATGTCAGTTTTAGTTCACAAAAAAGTTTTTATATATTCTTTGTAGGATTTTGTATTTGACTACTATTTTACTTAAAATGACGATTTTGTTTAAGATAGTAACATGTTAAAGCCAGAGCGGGGCTAGTTCTAAAGAGCAGCTGCCAATACACCTTGCTTGGCAAGAGATTTTTAATTTGAGGGTGGTAGCTCCATCGCCCTCATCCAGGATGGGTACAAGAAGAAGCCCTATTATGACACTATGTTCTCATCACATTGTTGCAGAATTTAAAGCTACGTGGATCGACGCGGTTGTCAAACACGCTGTATTTGATAATTAAGTGGAAATCGTTCTTATGTAATTTAATCTCTAAAAGTAACTCGATGGCTAGTTTGTTACTCTTTAGTTTTTCTATGCGGTCGACTACAATAATTTCATGTGTGTGGTGTTGGAAGTTCATTAGTCATTAGTTATTTTATATTATCGTGCTGTCTACAGTACTACTACTGTACAGTCTACTGTACACTAGTTTACAAATTGAGCTAGTCTACATTAAATACAACTCCGGACACATTTTATTCGTGGCCTGACGTTAAAAGGACCTTTATCAAAAATTCATGTTTACAGTAAATGTCATTAGAATAATGAAGTGAAACTAATTTAAATGTTACTTTCGTGGTATAATATCATTATTATCTATAATTTAATAAATATTTTGTACTTTTATATTCACTTCAGGTTTTCTGTTGAATTATTGGCATTATATTTGCACCATTTTAGCCTAGATTAATGTAAGTAATTAATGTAACGTTTTAGAAGGAAGTAACAGACATAGGGTTGAATAAATTTCCAATATGTGAGTGTGAATGACAATCGGGGCACTAGAAAATTACATTATTTACTAGTTCTGTTACAACGTTTTTATTATCTAATCCTATTTACCGTTTCAATACATATTACTGTCATATTGGATAATAAAACCACATATTTTATGGCTCCAACACGTAGCTTCGCCACACTACTCCAAATAATGGCCGTTGGTACATAGGGTAGATATGGTATCGTATGTTTGAACAGCGATATGGACTGATAACGTACAGCTTTCAAGCGGAACCTGCGCCCTGCACGTTTCATCGATGCCATTGGAGATCGTTTCGTACTTTACTCTATGTATTTCAATATAGTATAGGGGGCATAGGTTTTTTATGTTAATCTTTCTCTTCTATACGTATTAAAACTAACTTGTTTGTACTTTTTAGATATTTGCGAAAAAAACTGTTGCAGGTGTCTTGGAATAAGTGAAATGAAATGTTTTAAATACATTACATACATACAATCATTTTTAGAAATGTCTGTCTGTTTGATTATCTGTCAGTTTATTTGAACACGCATCACTGCTGAAGTACTGCGCCCACGCTATAACCCCACGAAAAAAAAAGTATTCTTGGTTTCACTAAAATAAGTTCACTGTATCAAGTTATTGTAATTTTAATGACGACGCGACTTAAGTACGAGAGAAAAGTAGATAAATGGACTTAATGCATTCATATGATTTTATTAGTTATTGTTTTTTTGTTTGCGGACGGAGTCGCAGGCACAGCTAGTCAATTAATATACTTGTCACAGGATGGTTAGTCTTTAAAAAAGCGACGCAACGAAATTAGTGGCCGTGACGAATATTATTTCCCTATGTGTTTGGTGGTTGCCGTATAATACATAATACTGAGACACGAGTATAACTTTTTACTTATAACAACACATAACAATAAATGTAATTCTTTTCACAGGATGTAATATAGATCTATTATATCAGTTTGCCAATAGAATTTCTCAGGAACACGGCGACGCCAAAGTTAAATTCTACGGATTAAAACATGTCGAATCCGCCAATTTTGTCATCTAAATTGCTCGTTTTTTCTTCAACTGTTGTCGCAGCGATATTTGCCAATGTCAAAAAGTAATTTTTTTATATTATAGGGGGCAAACGAACAGGCGGGTCACCTGATGGTAAGTGATCATCGCGGTCTATAGACACCAGCAACACCAGGGGAGCCGCAAGTACGTTGCCGGCCTGTGTTTGAGGGAGAGGGAGTGTCGGTGGGAGAGGGGCAATGGGGAGGGAAAGTCAGTTCGTAAAAAAAAACATCTCTTATAGACCACTGGATTTCGTATCAAAATTTCTGTCATGAATAATTATTTATTATTAAAAAAAATGAAATTTATTTCAGACTAGTTATCCGGCGTGGCTTCGCACGCGTTTTAATAACACGACGTCATTAATTAGTTTTCAGGCACTTTGATGTCAGGCTTGTCAGGTTTGAGGCACCATGACCTTTCTTTCTTAAAGGCAAAAAATGTCATTGATTAAAAAAACATTTATATATACATACATCGATTTTTTGGGCCAGGAACCAACTCGGGCATCTCCAGCACACCCTACAAAATTATTATCATAATCTGGTCAGTAGTTTCGGCATCCATTGAGTACATACATAAAAACATATATAAAGATACAATTTTCTTAATTTATACTTCTTTCTATCATATTTAAGATATATGGTATTCCTTTTTCGATTTTTGTGTCAGAAGAAAAGGGTGTATCGTAAAAACACACGATAGAAGTGAATATTTTGTAATACAGAAAAGCGTTTCCAATAAAATAATACAACAAAAAACCAACGCCACGCGGTGTTTTCAAGCGGTCACATATCGAAGTACTGACCGCGCCCGACGTTACTTAACTTCGGTGTTCGGACGAGAAGCTTTCAAGCGGAACCTGCGCCCTGCACGTTTCATCGATGCCATTGGAGATCGTTTCGTACTTTACTCTATGTATTTCAATATAGTATAGGGGGCATAGGTTTTTTATGTTAATCTTTCTCTTCTATACGTATTAAAACTAACTTGTTTGTACTTTTTAGATATTTGCGAAAAAAACTGTTGCAGGTGTCTTGGAATAAGTGAAATGAAATGTTTTAAATACATTACATACATACAATCATTTTTAGAAATGTCTGTCTGTTTGATTATCTGTCAGTTTATTTGAACACGCATCACTGCTGAAGTACTGCGCCCACGCTATAACCCCACGAAAAAAAAAGTATTCTTGGTTTCACTAAAATAAGTTCACTGTATCAAGTTATTGTAATTTTAATGACGACGCGACTTAAGTACGAGAGAAAAGTAGATAAATGGACTTAATGCATTCATATGATTTTATTAGTTATTGTTTTTTTGTTTGCGGACGGAGTCGCAGGCACAGCTAGTCAATTAATATACTTGTCACAGGATGGTTAGTCTTTAAAAAAGCGACGCAACGAAATTAATGGCCGTGACGAATATTATTTCCCTATGTGTTTGGTGGTTGCCGTATAATACATAATACTGAGACACGAGTATAACTTTTTACTTATAACAACACATAACAATAAATGTAATTCTTTTCACAGGATGTAATATAGATCTATTATATCAGTTTGCCAATAGAATTTCTCAGGAACACGGCGACGCCAAAGTTAAATTCTACGGATTAAAACATGTCGAATCCGCCAATTTTGTCATCTAAATTGCTCGTTTTTTCTTCAACTGTTGTCGCAGCGATATTTGCCAATGTCAAAAAGTAATTTTTTTATATTATAGGGGGCAAACGAACAGGCGGGGCACCCGGTGGGAAGGGATTATATCAGTTTGCCAATAGAATTTCTCAGGAACACGGCGACGCCAAAGTTAAATTCTACGGATTAAAACATGTCGAATCCGCCAATTTTGTCATCTAAATTGCTCGTTTTTTCTTCAACTGTTGTCGCAGCGATATTTGCCAATGTCAAAAAGTAATTTTTTTATATTATAGGGGGCAAACGAACAGGCGGGTCACCTGATGGTAAGTGATCATCGCGGTCTATAGACACCAGCAACACCAGGGGAGCCGCAAGTACGTTGCCGGCCTGTGTTTGAGGGAGAGGGAGTGTCGGTGGGAGAGGGGCAATGGGGAGGGAAAGTCAGTTCGTAAAAAAAAACATCTCTTATAGACCACTGGATTTCGTATCAAAATTTCTGTCATGAATAATTATTTATTATTAAAAAAAATGAAATTTATTTCAGACTAGTTATCCGGCGTGGCTTCGCACGCGTTTTAATAACACGACGTCATTAATTAGTTTTCAGGCACTTTGATGTCAGGCTTGTCAGGTTTGAGGCACCATGACCTTTCTTTCTTAAAGGCAAAAAATGTCATTGATTAAAAAAACATTTATATATACATACATCGATTTTTTGGGCCAGGAACCAACTCGGGCATCTCCAGCACACCCTACAAAATTATTATCATAATCTGGTCAGTAGTTTCGGCATCCATTGAGTACATACATAAAAACATATATAAAGATACAATTTTCTTAATTTATACTTCTTTCTATCATATTTAAGATATATGGTATTCCTTTTTCGATTTTTGTGTCAGAAGAAAAGGGTGTATCGTAAAAACACACGATAGAAGTGAATATTTTGTAATACAGAAAAGCGTTTCCAATAAAATAATACAACAAAAAACCAACGCCACGCGGTGTTTTCAAGCGGTCACATATCGAAGTACTGACCGCGCCCGACGTTACTTAACTTCGGTGTTCGGACGAGAACTGATGTTTTCAACACTCTAACCGACAGTGTTTAGTTCCATCGCTTTTCTTCACATAAAATGGTGCATGGTGAGATTTTCAAAACCGTCCCATAAAAAAATATCACTTCAAAAACCCAACACACACGTAGGAGGGCCACATGTTATGCCCGCTCATATCTGCCTTCTAAACTGAAAATATTGGAATTATGCATGATGGTAGACATTTTGTTTACGTACCTACCCTCAAATTTGTCACCAAACACCCGTTGGTGGGTTCCGATAGCTTCACTTGAGAGCCAGAGCTCTCCTTTAGGCTTAACGTGCCGCAACGGACTGCCGACAGAAGTGAAAACTCAAAACACTGGCATAACTGTGTTCTCTTTTGAATTTTGAAATCTGGGCGAACGGCGTGTGCCCCCGTGAAGTCGAACAAAAATGCGGCACCGCCATCCTTTTCTCGAAGCAGTTCAGGCCATTTTCGACCCACTTTGTTGAATATAAAACTAGAAACCTGAATAAGTGGTAATAGTACAATTTGAATCAGTACTTTATGAATTATAACTAGTCAAATTTCTTAATTTTGTCACTCACTGACTGACCGATCATCAAAACTCTAAGGCACTTCTAGCAGACATAAAAGCTACAAATTTAAAACACAATTAGTGTTTAGTGTATAAATTAAGGATTAAAAAAAAATCGGTCCAGTTTTCTAAATACACCAACTGCATAAATAACTTTGTAATCCCACATAAATGTATTAGATTACAAAGTTATATTTGCAGTTATAGAATCCGTGTACCTGTATATGTATATTTATTTATTAAAGGACAGCTAGTGGCCAATGTACCACACATGAAATGACACTATATGTGAATAATTTGTAGATACATTGGTCTTTAAAAGCTATCACAGCATGCGTTACATGGTAAACATACTAAATCAAAACACTACAAAAACAGACACAATACAAACTTAAATAATAACAAATAACCCTAGATAGCTAATACAGTAGAAATATTATGATACAGTGGAATGAAAATGTTCAGTAACAAGAATAGGAAATACATTATCAAACACGGTAACATAGTAAAGTTATTGTTTGTAAATTGTCATAATACATAGTATAAAACAAAGTCAACTACCGCTTCTGTCTGTCTGTCTGTTCTCGATAAACTCAAAAACTACTTAACGGATTCTCATGCTGTTTTGATTAATAGATAAAGTGAGTCATGAGGAAGGTTTACGATTATTTTAAATTATGCGGTAAATTTCACATTCTGCCCCTTGTTATACACGTCGTGAAATAGCTGACATCACTTATATGACGAGCATCATATCTGGCGCAACGGACTGCCCGGACCTTCTTAAAAATATTGGTTTTAATGTTCCTACAAAGGTTGTGAGACACTATACGCCGATCCATCTTCCATTGGTGTCCATTTTTCAGTAACTTTTAAACGCTATTAAAATCATAAATTTATCACAGCTACATATTTCTTTACAATATTGTGCCCGATGATATATTTTATAAATAATTAATTTCAAACCATTTTATTTTTTCCATTGTAGAGAACACATTTCATTTTATTAACGACGCCATCTTAAATACATGC
>MU158862.1:443068-509844 GCA_015888305.1 Antheraea pernyi
GCCGCACTCGTAGCAGGCGGCGGTCGGCTCCCTGCGTGCGATCGGGTGCAGGTACCACCCGAAACAACCGTGTCCGGTGAGTACCTGCACCAGCCTAAACGTCAGGGAGCCCCACTCCCTCTCCTTCCACGCCCGCAGGACCGGGCGGACAGCGTCCACAGTGAATCGCCCGAACCGCTCGTCCGCCAGGTCCTGCTGCCACCTTACGACGGCGTCCTCCCTTAGACGCCGTCGCTCCGCCTCTACCTCCCTGGGAGCCGGAGGCTCCCCCCTTCGTTTCCTCGCCGCCGTGAACTCATACACGGCGGCGAGAACTCCCGCCACCCCCTCTTCCTACCTTACCCTCCGTAGTTCAGGTCCGTTATACATAGCTATAGGCTGCAATACTAAAACTAGTTGGGCTGAGTGCCTATTTAGCCTTGCAACATAGAGATAAATAGTTATATCAAAACCAAAAAATATTTTATTCAATGTAGACCCTGAGAAGGCGCTTATGAACGTCAAAGCTGCCACCGGTTCGGAAACAACCCAGTCATTGAGAAGAAGCGGCAAGGAACTCGATCTGTTTTATAACACTTCATGTTATATATTTTTACAAAACATGGGTAGTTATTACTGTAGTATGTATGTATGTATGTAGCTGTAGCTATTACTAGTTTCAGCATTAACGGGTCGGCTCGTCCGGGGTAGTACCACCCTCTCACAGAACACCGACGTGAAGTAACTATGCTTGCATTGTTGCGTTTCGTTCGGTCAGTGAGAGCGCTGGAGGCCCACCTCCTTTCCCCCTTTCCCTTCCTCTTTCCCCATACACAGGCTGGCAAAGCACTTGCCACTCCCCTGGTATTGCTAGTGTCTATGGACGGTGGTGATCACTTAACATCAGGTGACCCACCGGTTCGTTTGCCGCCTTTTGACATAAAAAAAAGTTACATTCGTTTTTAGCGGATGCACACAGAGACATGACGCTTGACATGATGCTTGAACTCCTTATCTGGCAAATCAGTAATGTGCTTGATCGTTTATATCTATACATAAAATAAGAATGTACATCTAAAGTGTCTGTACTTTTTCGTGAAAAAAAATGTTGCAGCTGTCTAGGAATAAGTAATAAAATACATTCCAATCGTTTTAAGAAATGTCTGTCTGTCTGTCTGTTTGTATGAACACGCATCACTGCTAAAGTACGGGGTTCACAATAAAACCACAACAATAACATCGTAAAGCATATCCTCGGGAGTAACTTAGTGTTTGTTTCATTAAAATCGGTTCATTCCTTTAAAAGTTATTGTAGTTTTAAAGATGAGGCGGCGTGTAAGTACGAGAGAAAGTAGACAAGTAAATGGACTTAATACACTCAGATGCCTTTATTGATCACTGTTTTTAGATAAACTTGCACGCAGACGAAGTCACGGGCACAGCTAGTCTTTAATATATACGGGTGATAAGGATTATAAAATAAATATGGGAAAAATATAGAAATGTGGATTTCTCAGAGTTTCAAATCGCCAATACGTCGTGGGCTGGCGTGGTTATTACGCCCATACCTTCCTTCGGGAAGAGGCGTATAGCCCTACAGTGGGTCTCTTACAGGCTGATGACGATGATGATGAAGGATTTATATATTCAAATTATATTTTTAGTCATTTTACGGCGAAATGGGAATCAGTATGGATCAGATTTAGCCGGGTAGCTCATAGAGATCTCATAGAGATTTGTCTACTTTTTTTTTTTGACAAAGGTAACTAATAAGTCATATGGATTGACAAATTGAGCGTTTCACGTTAAACAATACAGACGTCATTATGTGGAAATGACCTGATTTATACTAGAGATTTGTCCCGCGATAACACTGATGCTGGATCTTGTCATCGTTTTTTTTACTATTAGTATATTTAAATTGCACGTATAATGGTTGTATTGAGTTGTGTGAAAAAAAAACAACTTTTTTCATAATTCGTTTCGTAATTTTGATTCAGCATCACCTTAGCATTGGTGCTTCTATTCAGTTATCATTATTTGGAGTTTAAACCAATATTTATTATAAAAATGTATAATATATTTTATGTTGAAATCAGGTAAGGAAATGATTTATATATATATTTTTTTTTGCATCAAATCTTCTAGTAGATTACTGCCATTGTCGAGTAGATAAATAATATTACAAGTTTCTTGCGATTATTACGATATTCTAAAAAAAATTGTGGTTCTTTGTTAGAGCTTTCCATGGAGTTTTTGTGGCAAGTCAAAATCCTTGCTCCGCGGTATTATTTCGCATTTAGTTAGAGCTAAATAACACTAGATTATGAATCTCTCTCTCTTCCTGGCTGTTAGTCCCACATGGGGGTGGTGTCAGCCTTCCTTACTTTTCATCTCCACTTCGCTCTGTCCCTGACATTAGATTATGAATAAAATATAAAATCTACTTACACGACTATTTTATACAGCATTGACACACGCAAAATTACCAAAAAATTGCTACTCTAAATGTTTATTCATTCTTACGTTATACATTGATTGTTTGCTTAAACCGTAAAATAAAGTTATTCTTAAATATTAATTTACATTAATTAAATTATATATCGATCTTGTTTCTCGATTAAAAAGAAATTAAGCTTAATTGTTTGATATCAAATTACAGCATATTCCGCGCATTGGTGTGTCAAAATAATAAATTACATAAAAAAATCCAGGATTTTCTGAAATATTCTGTATTAATTAATTATCCAAAACAAAGAAAAAATATATTAAAGTCTATGACGTACGTTAAGGTCGAAAATTTGTCTTTGGATACAAAATAAAAATAAGGTTTTATTAAAACAAGTTATCGACAAAGGTTCGATTGATTTCGAAGCAGACCAATGGCGCGCTCGGGTTTTGAAATTCAAATTTGGAATCGATTTAAATGCGAGCCGGCAATAGGTCACAGCGGTATATATTCGCATCGTAAGTAGGGTTGTGTTATGTAGTCTTTAAATAAATAAGTGAGGCTCTTTTGTGTTGATTTTTTTACACGTGTGCGCCCGTCGTGACGCGTTTCCTGTTACAGTATAGGTGATTAGAAATTATAAAGGCGTTCATTTTGTTTTTATATTTCTTAATTGCCGATATTCTTTTACTGCATATTTGCCATTATCAATAATCTTTATAACTTTTTTTATATATAAATGTTTGTGTCTAAAACAGCCAGTACAGCGAAGTCGCCTGAATTATGGGCTTGCGGGATACTAGAATCATGCATTTTTCAATAACCTCAAACTATCAAGAGTTCTTTGTATAATATTATTCCTAGTAATATTGTATACTATACCTATATGGATGTACTTACATGTGTCTATTTCACTTACATAGAAATATGTATGACATAATTTATTATCTAAATATATAAAAATCCATTGTCACGATATTTGTCCACGATAAACTCCGAAAATACTCAACCGATTTTCATAAAACGTTAGCATTTATGTATAATTTGGTCCAACTTGAGGGAGGATAATTTATATTTCGATAAATGGCCTCAATATATTTTTAATTTACAAATTAAATTATTGTCAATGTTGATTATTGTTATTAATTGTAAGTTTCATCGGTCTCGAACAGATGGCGCTTTAAATTAGTTTTTTGGCAGAAAACTGCAAGACCTACTGTTATAGATATCTCGTAGATGGCGCCACGTTTTAATTTTGAAATTCGTTTTCAACTCGTAAGTTTTAATTTAATTTTCCGTTCTTTACCCCGACAGTTTTTAGGCAGACTAATTACCACATAATGCCAAATACTTTATCATAATTTTAATTAAATATGTCATAACTGAGCCACAGCAACACGTGGCCGTATATTAATTTGGTGAAGATGTCATATTGTACCATTCCCACAAAACCCACAATATGCTATTACTAATGCTGTGACTGTTTTAGATTGTGCTATTTTTTTAAGGCTACATCACACTGAACAGCTATACCACTTTTATAATGCACATGTTCGGTCTTGCGTGGAATACTGTTCGCACCTCTGGGACGGTTCCGCTAAATACCTATTGGATGCCTTGGACAGGTCGCAGAGACGAGCTCTATTACCCCCTACAACCTCACAAACTTTACCTCTTTATAATATTAGTATTAGTATAGATAATATAATTAGTTAATAGCTTCTGCCCTCGACTACGTACGCGTAGAATAGTTATTTTGGGCTAAGACGCAGTCGAAGCTCTCAAAAAGAAAAAGATAAGATACCCCGATTTTAAAACATTTTTCATTGTTGCTCCGCTCCTATTGGTCTTAGCGTGATGATATGTAGCCTATGACAATCACAAATAAAGTGGCTTTATATTGGTAAAAGAATTTCAAATCGGTTCAGTAGTTCCTGAGATTACCCCTTACAACGTCACAAACTTTACCTCTTTATAATATTAGTATAGATAGATGACAGCATAGATTAATATAGCTCAGAAGATTTAATAGTTTATGTTATAATTACTATCGTTTCAGATTGCATCTCAAGCGAAGTTAATTCAAGAGTTGGAGGCTTCTTTGCATACTGAGGTAAGTGACTTTAAATGTGTACGCAAATGTAAATGTATTTCTAGAGGTCAACGGAATTGTTTGTGGTAGGTTATTTTAGGGGCATCTGTCGCTGTTACCCGCCAGTTACTTGCATGACAATACGTCGGTGTTTTGAATTTAAAAAAGTAAAATCGAATTTCTATGAATATTCGTATTAGATTTTCTTTTGGCATCCAATCTCCTACATTATTACTGACATTATCCAGTAGGCTCTGAATGCTATAGAATGCTCTGAAGAACTGTTTGGATTGATACCTGCTGCTGAGTTCCGTTACAGAACGACTCGTCAGGGACTGAAATTGCATCAGTGTCATCTCGATGATTGGAAGTCGTACACCGTGCACTTCTCACATGCGTTTTTTCCGCGTACGACAGTTCTCTGGAATGAACTCCCAGCGGCACCGTTTCCAGAACAATACAATCTGCCTTCTTTCAAAAAACGAGCCTATTCCTCTCTCAAGGGCCGTCAACGCATCTGTGATTCTTCTCGTGTCGCAGGTGTCCATGGACGGTGGTGATCACTTACCATCAGGTGACCCGCATGTTCGTTTGATGCCAATAGTATAAAAAAAAGAAAAAAAGGTAATAATGTTACAAGTGCCTTGTGACAATTTCAAAGTTCTAACAAAATGGTGGATTCTTTGTTAGAACCTTCCATGGAGTTTTTGTGGCATCGCAGTGATATTATTTATTACCGGATTCACTTGTGCACGACAATCGTATTACGTTAAACGTCACCAATATTACAAAATTTAGAGTACATATTATAAAATAAAGTCAACTGCCACGGTTATCTGTCTGTATGTTCGCGATAAACTGAAAAACTACTCAATTGATTTTCACGCGTTTTCCACCAGTAGATAAAGTGATTTATGAGGAAAGTAAGTGTATAAGGTATATAATTTATCAAGGTTTTTTTTTAAATCATCAGTGTGGGACAACGTCCGCCGGGCCCGTTAGTATACAATAAATATTTACGAAGGGTTTCATAAAGTAAATGAGATTAATTGTCGGTCTCGGTAATTTTAATAGGAAGGATAAGTTACTTTAAGAACGGAAGAACACAGAAGTACCGTGCGTAAGAGGTTTTTAACACTCTGCCAAAAATAGAGGTCGTGTCGTTGACTGTTTTGGTATAATTTATTTATATAATTTAAATTTTAGTTTATACGCCTCTGTGATATTTACGTTATGTATGTTATGAGTAATGTTTGAAAGTACGTTGAACGTTCGTAGGCCTGAACTCTTAAAATCTTTTAGTTTCTCATCGGTCAAGCACCTTGCCGATTAATTTCTATATCGAATATTTAAATCAAATTTGTGAAGTGCTGATGGCTCCGTTGATAATAAAGATTTTATAACAAAATCCCAAAACACATAACCGATTTGCCGGATATTGAGTTCAAGTGTCATGTCAAGCAAGTCTTAATACAAAAGGCTATTTATAGGGTGGATCAATATATTAACGATGGTGATGTCTGGAAATGACGTCCCCCTCTGTGCATCCACCAAAAACGAATGCAACTATCTATGTTTATAAAAATAGGTATAATTAAAGGATAAACCAGATCGAGTTTGTTACCGCTTCTTCTCGATGACTTAGTTGTTTATCGGAACTGGTGGTAGCTTTGACGTTCATAAGTGCCATCTCAGGACATAAATTTAATAAAGATTTGTTTTTTTTCTTTTTTATAGCAGCACGGCAAAATGACTGCACTGTGCCTGATGGTAAGCACAGTACAATCCAAACACAATAGCGACCACCGAGTGACTATCCATCGCCGGTCGCCGCTGTCATGCCGGCCTGCAAAAAACTGGATATGCATAGGCTGATCCCGAAACGCGACCCGCTGAAGGAAATCACTATGACGGATTTTTTCGCGACCCAGTCGGACTGTAAAACCCTACCACCACGCTTTCGCCATTGCCTCGTTCGTTATCCAGCAGGGTGCATCACGCGCAGATGAGATTGGCTTGGATGTCTCAAGTCTTAGATGTTATTTGACACCTCTCACACCCAAAGTTTGATTTGATAACGTCTTCCAGTGAAGGAATACATCGTGATGAACCTTACCAGCCTAGCATTTGCAATATTATAGCAGATATTAGCATCCTCAAGTTGAACGTCTATTGTTAAGTACATGTTGGTGTGTTCCGACAGCTACATTTGAGAGCTAGTCCTTTTAAGTTTGTCGTGTTCACCATCTTCGAACAAATTTCCATTTAACACGTTAACTGCCAACAACAACGTCGTACAATCAACAACAACAACAATCTCGTAGTTTGTGAACTTAGCCAGGAGTACTATAAATTATCTCGCCCTTTCTTTAGTCGCCATATTTGTACAGCTACGAGCAAAGTCAGTCATAGATCAGTTTTGTAGGTCGCTGAAGCTATTAATGGCTTCAGCATGAATGGGTCGCTCGCCCGGGGTAGTACCACCCTCTCACAGAAAACCGACGTGAAGTAACAGTGCTTGCATTGTTGCGTTTCGTTCGGTCAGTGAGAGCGCCGGAGGTCCACCTCCCCTCCCCTTCCCCCTTCCCTTACTCCCCCTCTCCACCAAAACAGGTTGGCAACGCAGTTGTGACTACCCTGGTGGTGCAAGTGTCTATGGATGGGAGTGATCACTTGGCATCGGGTGACCCACCTGTCCGTTTGCCTCCTACGATATATTAAAAAAAAAGTGTAAATATAGATCGGTCGCTTCAGGAAAGAGAATAAAGAACAAAAAAAAAGTTTTCACTTCAAAAAATATATGGAAATTTGATGAGAGAACTGTAGTAGTGATGAGATAATGTTGATAAAAGTATTGATCGTATAAGTAACACGAGGGTGGGATGATAACACACGAACTGTATAAAAGCGACTGATAGTGATGACTTCGCTTTGTTTGGAGGATTTTGGCGTTGTCGTCAGTGCGTAAATAGGTACGTCCCTTTGTATTATCACGCTTACACACCTTTAGAGATCAGTAGAGTCGTAATGACTCTTATATTGATTACATAATTTGACGTAACATTTTTTCCTACCTCAATGTTTATATATAGGTATATAGGTGAAGATAAAAAGGGCGATTTTATAGGGGGTAGAGCCACGCTGTAGCTATTACTAGTTTCAGTACGAATGGGTCGACTCGCCCGGGGTAGTACCACCCTCGCGCAGAAAACCGACGTGAAGTAACAGTGCTTGCATTGTTATGTTTCGTTCGGTCAGTGAGAGCGCCGGATAACTCACCTCCCCTCCCCCTCCCTCCTTCCCCATTCCCTCTCCCCCAAACACAGGGTAGTGACGCGCTTGCGACTCTTTTGGTGTTGCCAGTGTCTACGGACGGTGGTGATCACTTAACATCAGGTGACTGAATCATTTTTAAAAATGTCCGTCTGTCTGTTTGTATGAACAAGCATCACTGGTTTACAATAAAATCATAAAGCATGTCCTCGAGAGTAACTTAGTCATTGTTTCATTAAAGTCGGTCCACTCTATCAAAAATTATTGTAATTTAAATGACGGCTCTAGTTAAGTGCGTGATAAAAGTAGTAATCTACGAGTATACTAATATTATAAAGCTTATATGTTTGGTTGAACGCGCTAAACTCACGAACAACTGGTCCGATTTTAAAATAATTTCAGTGTTAGATTGCTTATTAATCGAGAAAGGTTATAGGCTATACTTCATTACGCTAAGGCCAATAGGAGCGGAGCACCAATAAATAATGTTTTAAAATTGTTTCTTTTTGTTCTTTTGAGATCTTCCGCTATGTGTTAGGGTTATCCCAAAGTAATTGTTCCACGCAGACGAAGTCGCGGGCAGAAGTTAGTCAATAACAAAAATCGGAATAGTTGTTTTTCCGGGACGAATTTCTCTCTCAAGCTCGTCTCTTAAGTGCAGCTGCCTGAACACACCAACGTGTGCTTCAGAACAAGTGTTTAACTTGAGGTTAGCTGATCACACTTAGAAAAGTTCCTCCATACTATAGTTCCATCATGATATTTATCTGCACCCGAAGCTCCGAGTCACTGGTAATGGCTCCACACTATTTTCACTTATCAGAATCGGATTTGTATGGAAAAGGCTCGTCTATTTTTGGTTATCAATCCACTCTCTAGATGGCACTGTTATATAATTTTTTTGGCAAGTTTGATAACAAAAGATGGTGGATGACAATTCATTTTGACATTTCAAACTGACAACTTTCAAATATTTCTTTTCATTCTCTTTGTTTACGTATTTGTTACGAGAGTGTGCTCCCTTAAATTTTCTTGTCTCCCACAAACAATTTTATCTATCTCCGGATCTACTTATAAACATTGACTCCTGCATATACATACTAGGATTTAGATATGCCTTACGATGAATATATTCATTACAAATAAAAATGATCAAAAACTTGTATACGATTTACGCAGTACCGCTGTATGCATACATACATATCTATAAATGTACATTTATAACCAACAATGTTAGTTCGAAAGTCATATTATAGAGGCGCTGATTGGAAAGAACGAGTGCGACCTCTATTTATATAACGTACTTTGTGAATGGCTCCTCGATCCAATACAAGCCAAACACGCTAACTGCTGAGCCATCATTTTCTTTCAGACGTTATATATTTACGAAAGGTTCCATAAAATAACTGAGACTTTGAATTCCGTACTCTTAAATGTATAGATATCGCTACTATAAGCTATATGACAGATTAAGGTGCGTCATTGTTTCGTCAACAGTCGAATTATGCCCATAGGTTTATAGAAGAATAAGAGTTCTTGTCATACCCTGGTTTGGTTTGATCACTACATATTATAAAACAAAGTCCTCTGTCCGTCTGTCTGTTCGCGATAAACTCAAAAACTACTAAACGTTTAATTTTCTAGCGTTTTCCATTAATAGATAAAGTGATTCACGAGGAAGGTTTAGGTCAGCCATACTCAACCTGCGGCCCGCCGGGTCTTTGTAGTTGGCCCACCCGATTATTCTTTATTTTCAATTATTTAAAAATTTCGTGCCCATCAGAAAAACTATAAGCACGCTGAGTAAATTAAATAGATCCCAGATAACCCGACCGCAATGCGTTCCTTATGATATAAGGGTTACTCCAAGCTTGTTTTATTGGACGACCATTTTTAACTATATTAATACGTTGTTAATTTGAAATTTCGTTTTTTTTTAATACGTTTAATATATGTAACGTGTTTGTCGCCCGTTTAAAAAAAAAGTTTGAATACCACTGGTTTACGTATATAATTTGTCAAGATTTTTGTGTGAATTGGTTCAAATATAACGATAATTGTTGGTAATGTCGGAAAAAGTCAAGCCGCCTGGGAGCTTACGTCGAAAACGCTGCCTAATCCCTTTGACATTTAACAATACTATTGAGATAGTAAACGACGGAGACAAATCGCGTGTGACAGCTAGCTAATTCATATAATTTAAATTTTATTTTATACGCCCCTGTGATATTTACATTATGCATGTGATTCGAAAAACCTGATTTGACCCCATGAATGTTGTCACAAAAAATATATAAAATAATGGACGTATTTAAACATTAAAAAAATTATGCAGAAAAAGCGTTTATGTTAACATAAGTTTACCCTTAACCACAAACAAGCGAAACCAGATACTCCACTCTGTGAGCTGTAGGAATCGTAAGAAATTATGTGTGAATTATCATAACAATTTAATTTAATTGAATTATATGTCCAATCTTTATAGTAAACAGATATGATATTATAACTAAAAGCATGTGTTACCTACATGATATTTTTACAAAACAAACGGCATGATAACGCACACTTACATAAAGTAATATTGTAACGCCACACTGTCTTGGAGGCAAGATGGCATATTCTCAATACCGTTATTAAAAACGAAATAGTTATATGTTGCTTAGTTACGGGCGGATTGACGGGGCAGCCGTCAAAAATAAGCTAGACAGCCAAGTTTTAACGCGGCGCTGTCGAAGCGCTTGTGACATCTATCTATCTATACCTCTCATACATATATCTACAGCTTTTCAGTTATAATATCTTTGATTAACAGAGTTATTTGTGGACATGTGTTTCGACGTCTGCTTTTTACGGCCATTCATAAAGAGTCCATTGCCCTCTGTTATAGCATCGTCACTAAATATTATTACATTGTAAATTTAACCAACGTTGTGCCATTCATAACTGAAATTAGACAAGACAATAGGTAAAATATACTATGATGAAAGATTTTTTGAAGTTAAACTTCTTATGGAACAACTTTGAAATGCTAATCTGCAATCTTTTGTGCGTCGAAAAGTGGTGGGTGTAAACACTGTGTTGGGTATAGTGTTGAAGATACCGGTTCTTGTTCGATTACCGAAATTAAGTAATGCCGGCTGCGGACAGTATTTGGATGGGACATGGCGTGATGTTGGCTTTTTTGTATTTTTTAAATTAAAATATTTACTTGTAATTCAAAAGTTTCACTTATATCGTGTAACTTTGCGACACACCCTGATCTTTTTACCAATGATTTCCTGATTAACTACCACTTAAAAATCGAGCCAGAGCCAATGTCTTAGCGCATGGTAAACTCTCTTGGGTCTTAGACCACATTGTAATGTAATTTCAATTAAGACTGTGATCAAATATATCTATGAAGAATAAGGCATAGATCTCCACACATTACTAACCCTAAATGGAAAAGCTGTTTAAACTTACCCGTGATTTTAAGCGTAATAAATTTAAAACCAGCCGACTTTGAAAATCTTGTTAATATTATAAATGAGAATGTATGTATGTATGGATGAATGATCATTTGCGCAAAAACTACTAAACGGTTTTTTTTACAAAATTTTACATAAATATAGCTTATCAATCAGAATAACATATAAACCATCGTTTATAATGATATTGTATAAAATGGTCAAAATATAACGTATTTGAAATAATGAATGAATAGTTTATTGCACTATTGGGTTTTAAACTGGCGAGCTTAATTGCACAAGGCATTTTGTTCCAGCTAACCAGCGGTATTGTTATCAAACGAAAAGTATTCGATTTAAAACCTAAGAAGCTTCTTATGAACGTCAAAACTACCACCGGTTCGGACAAACAACCCACTCATCAAGAAGCACCGGCAAGAAACTCGATCTAGTTTATATCTTCATGATATATATTTTTATAAAACATAGATAGTTACATTTATTTTTAGTGGATGCACAGAGAGGAGCGTCCTTTTCAAACATCACCATCGTTCACATGTTTATCCTTTCTATAATAGCCTTTAGACATTAAAACATGCTTGGCATGGTGCTTGAATTCACTATCAGGCAAATCGGTAATGTACTGTGTGAGATTTTGTTATAAAACCTAAGACTATCACCTAAAAATCTGTTTTTGGTCTTAGTTATCCTGAACAATGGTATGACTAATTTGTTGCTGTTTGTAGTATTTAGATTATGATGGTCTTTTACTAGATCCAACATATCTAAGTTTTTGCGGACATACATTAAATTATCAAGAATATATTGGGAAGGCAGTACAACGACAATATATGGTGCCAAGATTTTAAAGTTGAAAAAACAGACGAAGTCGTGTTCTGCTACTAGTCGTATATGGTTACAGATTTGAATGCATTAATATGGTCATTATAGGGTCTTTTTTATTAAAATAAGTTAATGCATTCGTCAAAGTTCACCCCGGGTCGTATAATTAATAGTCATTGATTCTTATTTACATAATATATGTAAGGATGCGTCGATTCCTATGAATTTTACAAAGTTTTCATCGTTGCCTTTGTATTGGTGTAAAATTTGAATAAAGTTTTTTTTATCGGAAGTCAGGTCGTTGGTAACTTTTTTTTAAATCAAGCCTATTTGAATAGATCGAAAAAGATTTATTAAAACCTTTTTTATGGTGTCAATTATTTGGCAGAGTTTACGTATCGCTTTACTGAATTCTATCATTCGAGCTGTTACTTTATACCAGTTGGTGTCCGCGACTGACTTCTCCTATTTTATTATATGCCGCCTTTTATTTTGTCATTACTGCTTCATTATCAACTTGTAAGAGACGCACTGCAGGGCCGTAGGCCTCTTCCGGAAGGAAGGTAGGCGCTAACCATCACGTCAATCCACGGCGTATTGGCGATCTCAGACTCAGAGAAATCCACAGTTCTACATTCTACAGTTCGCCTATAGCCTTCCTCGATAAATGAGCTATCGAACACTGAAAGAATTATTCAAATCGGACCTCTAATTCATGAGATTAGCGCGTTAAAGCAAACCCACTCTTCAGTTTTATAATATCAGTATAGATAGATTCATCCACGATTTGAAGTTATTGCTATCAGTGAATACTTTCCTGGATTATCATTTAGGTCTTAGAACGAATCCTTAACATATGATTAAATGGCAAATGCTTCAAGTACACCCGAGTACAATTACTAGTCTCAAACATGTAGATCGCGTGCCTCGAACGATTTTTGAACCCCGCCCCGGTCGCCGACCTGAACGTATTAAACAGTAAAATGACCGGCAAGCGGCCACAATTCTATGAAAGATACATGTATTTATAAATTAAAATGATTATTTCGAATTATACTTTCATTGGGAAACGTGAAATGATACGTTTTCTTTACAACGGTAACGAGGCGTGTTGACCATAGTGAAATGACAACAGCTGGCTCGCGAGAGTAACTCTATGTTCGGAGTTTTATGGCGGGATCTTAGTTTGTCGTTTCTTTAATATTTAGCTAGGTTCTGCGCGCGATTTCGTCCACGTGGAATAGTTACTTTGGGCTAACTAACACGCAGCGTCTCACAGAAAATCGACGTGAAGTAACAGTGATTGCATTGTTGCGTTTCGTTCGGTCAGTGAGAGTGCTGAAAGATCACCCCCTCCCCAACTTCCCGCCTGAAATGTAACATGCCAGTACATGTAAAATATGAAGATCATAAAAAAACTAAAAACCTTACAAAAGGTAAAATTTGAATTTCGTTTTTAGTGTATAAAAACTGGGAATCTTAAAGAAAATGAACATATAATATGAATTATTAAAGATAGATTGAACTCATTTTGAAATGTAACTACACATATACGCCATATATAAAGGGCAGTAAAGTCGTTGCAATTCCAAATCCAGGTACATAATTTGAATTTGTCATTACGAAGCCGAATTTTATACCCAATTCTGCCACCTTTTTGCTTTAGAATAGCATTAGCTATCGGAAGACAACGATATCGTAAATGACATAAGTCTTGTCCCCTTACGGGTTCTATTTTTAGAATTAATCAATTAAATAATAAGTAGGCACTACCCTAACATTTATCATAAAAGTGCATGTAACTTTTATTTTGTTTCTTTGTCACGCTTTCATTTTATTGAGTTCTTGTGTTTGATCTTCAGACCACGTGGTACAGAATTTTTTTTTCTTATATACTCAAAAAAATTTCTTATACGCCAGGGAACATAGAAAAGGATTATAGGATACATTTCATTCAAATAAAACACTGTTTCTGAGGTATAGGTCAAATTTATTTTAAGTCGAGCGAAACCGCGAGCACAAGCTAGTTTCAAATATTAGTAATTGATACTGTTGCAAAGAATTCGATTTTTTTAATGTTGTTTCGTTCTTGGAATGGGTCAGCTGTTAATGTTTTCTTGTGCGAGTGTGTTTGAATTGTTGTAAGGGCTTTGTGAGTTAAAATGGAACTATAATTTAGATACGGCATACGAATCGCACCTCTATCTGTCTACTATATAAGTTGAAATTCGAATTATGAGTTGAGTTGGACTAGGATCGCGACTACCATAAACTAGGCAACACTAGGTAACACTCGCTTCAGTGGCACGTTTCAGTAAGCGGATATGTGCACCTGACTAAGATCCTACACTCACATATAGTGTGATTATTTGTTTTGTTGGATTTCGGGTTCAACTAATCAAGTTATCAGGAAGCTTGCGGCATGACAGTTACAATACTATTGTATTGTGGATGCTATTACTTACCATTAGATACAGTGACGTCACTTTTTAAAACAATTATAAAGACTATAAAAAAGAACGTCGCCCCGTTTATCGTCGTATGGGTTGTATTTTCATGAAGGTTCTGTTCGACGCGGGCGCGCGCGATTCACCTGTGCTGTCGCTGTGTGCGTAAAGGCGTACCTGGGTTGCGCAGGCGCCGCCTAGTTACTCTGTCAGTCAGTCGAATCGGCGACGTCCACGCGTACGGACGTCTCTTTGGTCGCACGTAAAAACTCTTACGATTCATACTTTAGCGACGGCTCGGTTCAAATATATATCTGCTTGTAGATTACCCTCGGCTGCTGACAGGTATGTTTTGTAATATTTTCTTTTTTCCACCCTATTGTTTTTCTTTAATTTGATTAACGCTCGAAGGCGGTTGCATATATTATATTGTCTTGTTTTTTTTTTTAAATTATCTCTTTAAATGACCAAACCTTGAAAACAATGTATGCATCGGTGTTTGTTTAAAATTGTATATATTTATTTGGATTAAAAAAAATAGGATTTTTTACACTATTGTTTTAAATAAATCCGAGGTAATATTCGTAAGTCATTGCTCAATAATAATGCCTAATTAACGGAAGAAAAACATACACGGTACATTAACTCAGAAGGTTAATTCGAAAATTATTTTCTCAAGTTCATTACATATTTAATCTGTGACGTAAGTTTTAGCACTTCCTTCGAAGCGCGAAGTATGTCATTTATACACTGTGTAAAAACAGTTTCATTATCTGCATAGGTGTTATACGGCATGATTCATATATATTTTTTATTTACAACACATGTGTGTCACAGATGAGTAAACGATATTTAATATATTTTTGATAGAACTGATAAGATATTTGTTGTCGACTAGTTCATGCCCGCAGCTTTGTTCGCATGAAAAATGTTTTATCTGTGATAATTATTTATTGTAATTTGGTCATAATATTAATTCTACATAAATTTTGCCGATTTTAATTTATGTTAAATTTTATCGTTACTGCTTAGTACCTTTAATTAATACATTATATTCTCTAAAGTACTCAAAAACTAATAGTATTCAAAAAATCTTTTAACAAAATCGGTTGAGAAATCGCTAAGATTTGCCGAAACAAATATGTTTAATGTACATTTGCCCTATCGCTCGGAAAAATTACCCACAGAATTAAAAAAAAAAAATTAGTTCGGCAAAATGACTGCACCGTCACCGTAACGAAAGTACAGTATAGCCCCAAAAATAACGGTGACTGTCGGTGCTTAATACCAACGACAGTCGTCGCTATCATGCCGAAATGCAAAAGTTTCTCTTCACGTCTCGTTTGAAGAACCCGATATCATAGGATATATATTATAAGTATAAATAATTACAGCCTTCACTAAGTAACCTGAAAAATTAGCGCAATTTAAGGGGAATCCAATTATTTCGAAATCTGATATAATGAATCTTGTACATAGTTCTGAACGGGACAACCCTGAGAAGTATGTCTTTGATGTGTCAAGATTTTCATATGGTTAATATTTGGAAAACGTATTAAATAATCAAAAATAATGCCAAATTGTAAGAAACAATATTGTAGGGCTAAATACCTCTTGCCGAGGGTAAATAGGGGCATAAACGCCGCGTCATCTCACTACGTATTGATGTATTGACAAACTCAGAGAAATCCACAGTTTTTGTCGTACATACGTTGGTATTACAAAAACATATCTCAGGTTCAGGTTTCCTCACGATGTTTTCCTTCACCGTCAGCTGATAGTGTTACCAATTCTCAGGGATAATTGTGACTTCCGAAGAATTGTTTAGAATGGTTATTAAAGGTGTGAATGAAGCCGCCATGAAGGTTATAATATAAATTAAAAATCCGAAGTATATTAGTTAAGTAAAATAATAATAATAGTTGCTCACATTTACACATTTACATTTTGGGGTGTAAGGGGTGTCGAATAACATCGAAGACTTGATACATCCAAGCCAACCTCACCTGCACGTGCACTTGGTGCACCCTGCTGAATAACGAACAATGCAATCGCGAAAGCAGGATGGTAGGGTTTTAAAGCCTTACTGGGTCGCAAACACCATGTATATACCGAAAAAGCCCGTCATAGTGATTCGCTTCTGCGGGTCGCGTTTCGGGATCAGTCTATGCATATCCAGCCTTTCGCAGGCCGGCATGACAGCGGCGACCGGCGATGGATAGTCTGTCACTCAGTGGTCGCCATTGTTTTTGTATTATACTGTGCTTACCATCAGGCACAGTGCAGTCATTTTGCCGTGCTACAATAAAAAAAAAGGATTTTTTAACATGATCAAGAAAATAAACTTAAGCAGAAAAAAAGTTGTCTGCAGAAATAAAATAAAAAAATCTTTAGTAGACACACACCGGGGTTACGAATCCACTACGACTAGTATTCCCTTCAAAGGGGAGAGAGACCCTTTGAGTTATATGAGCCCTTCATTAACCTCGCGTTTAGATCTGGTATCAGTGTTGTTTAGAGCGCGACGTTAATGCTATTACTACCATTTTTTTAATACTTTATAGTTGTTAGCGTTTGAACACAATTTAATCTGATGTTAAATGAAGACTAATGGTCTAAGATTGTAAACACGTTAAATCTAGAGGAGGCTGGCTCTCAATTGCGGCTGCTGGAACACCCAACAGATTCTAGGCGACAGATTTTGAACTTGAGGATAGTAGGTAAACAGGCAGACTTAAAAAAGCCTTACCAGCTCGCACTATGTTTTCATCATGATCTTGTAGATGGTAGAGCCACACTGTAACTATTACATACTGGTGTCAGCTGTGTCAGCATGAATGGGCCGGATCGCCCGGTGTAGTGCCACCCTCTCACAGAAAACCGACGTGAAGTAATAAATAGTACTTGCATTATTGCGTTTCGTTCGGTCAGAGAGAGCGCCGGAGGCCCACCACCCCTTTCACCCTCTCTTTCCCTTTTCCCCTCGTCCCCTCAAACACAGGCTAGCAACGCACTTGCGACTCACCTGGTGTTGCTAGTGTCTATGGACACTTTTTTTGCCTCCCATAATATTTAAAAAAAAAACGATGTCTTCGACTCGGTTGCTAAGATTAATAAATTTTGCTGACGTAATCACGACCCAGACCCCCCAAACCCCATGTCATCAAAAATAAACAAACCAGGACCCCCCGCGCCTCCCTTTAATGCTTACGTAATACGACTCGATGAATGATTTTTTTTAATACGAAAATTTTAAAAAACGAATTCAAATACGCACACATGCAATGTTTGAAAAAAAATCTTGAGAAACCTAAATATATTTGAAAATATTATCCGTTGAATGGAACATTCATAAACGGTGTCAAGGATTGTAAAGTGTTAGGGTTGCCTCAAACGGTCCGCTTTCATCGTTCACTAGTTAGCGACCGCGGTTCTGTTTGCATAGTAGTTATAATACTTTAATTGCTTCTTTGCAGTTTAATGAATCGATATAGTACTTTCTCGTATAACTTTAATCCTTTAAAACTATGTTTTTCGTTACGTGTTTGAGTCATATCTAGGGTTTGGTGTTTTGTTACGTGTTTGTAAATGAGCGTATTTTCATTCAATGAAGAATATCTGTATCTTTTACTGCCAAATGTGTGTAATAATGACCATCCTAATTATATAGACGAAATCGAATGTCGATGTCAGAACGTTGAAGTTTTCAAACTTAGCATCGATTTTTCGAAAATATACCCACCACCAATATTTCATTATTTTATTAATCTATCTAAATTTTATGAATCTTTAAAGATTTTAAAGTCGAATTATATCTGTATGCGACTTTTGGTAGCGGAAAAACTTATGGGTTCACGTTACCGATGACCTCGATATGCTCGTGACACTAGCGACGCGTATTATAGCGGCCTGTATACATGTAATATTGATATTTTCTATTGAGCTTGTGCAGCCGATCATATATTTGATTAATTGATAAACTGTATAATAAAATAGACTTAATTTAATATTTTCAATTTACAAATTATAAATAATTCATATTGATTTAAAAAAGCAAAAAAAAAAGTGCGTGCGTACAAAGTACACATGTCAGAAGTGAAACTTCTTTGAAAATCTAATTTATAAAAAAAAAAAATAATTAATTAAATTAATTTAGTTAATTATTTTTTAACTTTAGATTTCCGAGACATGAAAAATCTGCGGTTACTGCAAATGACGTCACCTCCGTTGCATACCTGCGTGACGTTACATCTGTAAAAATTTTACCCTCATGCGCCTAAAGAAGTTTCACTTCAAAAAACTTTTAACTGCCTCGACTTTTTTTTAAGTAAAACTTATTTAGACGCGACTAGGAGGTACCTGGACGACAATGCAACGGAATTCCGTTACGGCAATATGGCGTCACGTTTCTGTACCATCATGAATTAATATTCGTTTACGCGGCAACCCTAATGCTTTTACATTTACGTAATTAGTAATTATCAATTTTCAACCTGTTCAGGCGTTTAGCTTGTATTGGGAATTAACGAATGAATATAATTAGTAATTAGCATTATTTACCTTTGAACTAGGTACATCATCTCTATGGCATCTATCTTGGTCAAATAACAGCATAAACATATATTTATACTGTAGTGATTTGTAGGTAGGGTTTTTGGAATGACTTGTAGTGGATTTTATATTTCACTAGCTTCTGCCCGCGACTTTGTCCGCATAGAATACCGTAAAACCAGGCAACATTGTCACTTTATTCCGCATAACGATGTTATAATCGAATTTATTGTACAAAATTATATCAAGACATATAAATAAAATCAACTATATTTATAGTAAATTTTGTAGAGAATTTAGATATAGTAAAATATTAATATTACAAGTGCAATTTAATACCGAATTGAGCCAAAATATTTTATGGCAAAGTCAACTATAATATACGGTAACATTGCCGGACCTAAATTTAGGAGAAAATAAACAAAATCACACATAAGAAATAATGAACAAACATGAACAAACTTGTACACAGCTAGAAACTCATGATGACTATGATATTTTTAGCGTAGAAAGATCCCTTTTGATAAATTTGGTAAATGCCACGACCCGATTTTGATTTTTTCGTACTAAAAAGGAATAAACTTCAAGGTTGTCGAGTAGGACAATTTATAATTTACTTAAAATTTTCTGAAAATAACCTTTTTTTAATGACATTTCAACAAAGTTATATATCCATATCCGACCACATAAGTTACTAACGAAACTGTAAATTAGTTTCAATACCTACATAATCTCAAACTTTTTTTTGACAACCCTTGTACTTAACAAAATATGGCAATTTTGACATCACTTTATCACTATACTGTGTTGTTAAATCTGCCAAGATTATTTTCTGAGGATGACTAACTGATATCGAAGTAAATAATGATTTATTCATGAAATCAGATCTAATTAAATAAATTATCAAAAGTTGACTTACCTCTGTAAAGTTTTTCCCATATATTTTTACTAAAGATTCGGAGCACACAGACATCTGACGTTATCATAGAAAAAAAAGTAACGGTTATTACCGTCATTTTATAAATTCTGGGTTGCCGTAAAGAAGTAAACGTTCATTTAAAGACATCGCTACATTAAAAAAAAGTGTGGTTTCGGTGTAATAGAAATTAATACTTCAGAAGTCGGTGTATGGCAAATAGAACATCCGACGGCAAAGTTGCCAGGATTCACGGTAGTTAATTTGGACTAAAGTTAACACGCAGCGGAACCTCTCAAAAGGAAAAAAGAAAACTATTTTGAATAATTTTTCACTGGTGCTCCGCTCCTATTGGTCGGTCTTAGCAGGATCTTAATGTTAATGTAGCTTATAACCTTCCTCGATAAACAAGCTATCTAATACTTAAAGAATTTTTGAAATCAAACCACTAGTTCCTGAGATTAGCGCGTTCAATCAAACTCTTCAGCTTTGTTAGTATAGATTCGTAAGGTTTTTTTATTTAACTTTTTATTATGAAATATTCATGGTGTTTTATGTAATATAGTTTGGTTGTTGTGCACATGTGTAATGTATGGGAAATAATACTAGTGAGCATGGATTCTACCATAAAAACTCCCTGGAAAGTTCTAACAAGACGACCACCATCTTGCTACACGACAGTGGCAGTAATACACTACTAGAAGCTAATAATAGAAGAAAGATTCGTTGCAAAAAAAAAGTGTATGTTATGTTATCTATCTATATTTAATAAAGTAAATTTTCAAAAAAAAGTATTAACCGACTTCAATATCAGTCAAAAACCCATAAGGCACTAAAAAGCGGAAAATAAATAGTTTATCAAATTAACCAAATTAAAAAAAATATATGAATATGTGTGCTACCTAGAGATGTATTGGAAGTCGGTGCCAACCAAACCGAAAATCATATCATCTACAGGTACAAAGTTTAAGTCCACTCTCGCGTCTCTGTAATACAAAAATTTTGGTTGGTACCGACTTCCAGTACATCTCTAGGTAGCACACATATTCATATGTTTTATTTAATTTGGTTAATTTGATAAACTATTTATTTTCCGCTTTTTAGTGCCTTATGGGTTTTTGATTGATATTGAAGTCGGTTAATACTTTTTTTTGAAAATTTACTTTATTTTTCCATTTTTAGTGTACATAAATATATTTTACTAGCAGTGCCCGCGAACTCCGTTCCGCCTTAAGTATATTAAAATATGCGCATTTTTGCGGTATGGTATCTATCGGTATGGTATGCGATATGGTTTCAATTGGTTGTACAATAAGTAACGTTTGGTACGAACGCAACCTTTTCAGTAATCCGCGATAGTTTCTACCACCAACTCGGCTACCATCGCTTCACACATTATACACCTTAAGTAATGTAATTACAATGCTTGCGTCATGTTGCAACACAGCAACGAACATAAGCACAATAGGCTCCTAAGAATTGAAGAGTTTTTTTTATAATATTGGTGGCAAACGAACATACGGGTCACCTGATGGTAAGTGATCACGGCCGCCCATGGACAATTGCGACACGAGAGGAAACACAGATGCGTTGCCGGCCCTTAAGAAAGGAGTAGGCTCGTTTCTTGAAAGTTTTCTTACTTTGTCACGGATCCCATAATCAGAACCTAACCAAACTCTCATCAAACTACCCTTGAAGTACATCCTTTTCAATAAAAAATGAATCATCGAAATCGGTTAGCGTAATATTGAGTTATTCGTCTATTTGTCGTGTACATACTTAATGCAAATTTAAAACTTATACGGTTTTGCACTGGATGCCGTTGTCGGAACTTTACCAAATTGAAATGGGACCACACTGGAAGCACCAGCTTTCAAATAAAAAAAGAATAATCAAAATCGGTTCACCCAGTCCAAAGTTATGAGGTAACAAACATAAAAAAAAAAAAAAAAATACAGACGAATTGATAACCTCCTCCTTTTTTTGAAGTCGGTTAAAAATCAGTATGCCGAATGTATGGACTTGCATCACTTCAAAACGATTACATCTATTTGTTTTTTTTCGTATTTGTAATTGTCAGTGCATGTTTTCTATGAAAGAAAATTTGTGAAATACAGTGCACTCATTGTGTCTCACTTGAAAAAACATAAACACTGTTAGTTTCGCACTATTGACATTTCGAATGAATCAACCAGAATATGCTTTTGCTCTCATTCAATAAATGTTGTGTTTAAAAAAAAAGTCACTACTTTTATACTCGATTTTATTCTGCACTGGTTATATATATGTATATCTTGTCATCCTGTAATGGCGACTGATTTTATTATAATAGTTTTTGCTATTCGTAACCGAATTAGTCAAAAGTGGTCGTTAACTTTATCCAGTTCCGTTTGTTTATTGTATTTTTAAGCGATTTACAATGTCTTTTTAGAATTAGTGTGTCAAGTTTTTTCTGTGTTTAAAAAATCAACGCTTTTGCTCGTCGTATTGTTAGAAAGACAAAGGTGAAAATTAGATGGAATTAACTGGAATGTATGGCCTGGTGGAATGATGACAGATGAGCCAAAGAATTGACAGATTAGTGCCTGTGTTAGCGTCGTATCGTATACTTCCAAAGCTCGTCGGGTTATGACAAGAGATGAAAGTCATGTAACTAGTTAGACATTGAGTATGAAGATGGACGGATATAGGAGTAGAGGAAGATCGAAAAAGGTATGGATGGATTGTGTGAAAAATTATATGCGTATAAAACGTGTGAATACTGAGATGAAATCTGACAGGGGAGAGTAGAAACGAAAGCGTGTTGTGCCGACCCTACTTAGGTGGCATAAGGGTAAGAAGAAGAATGTCTGTATTAAAGCAAACGGAACCGAAGGCAAAAGCTAGTTTGTAAGTAAATAGCTTGTATTCCGTTACAATAATATAAATATCCTAGCCAGTATTATTAAAATGGTTCATAACAATACGATTAAATTATACGACCGTGTCACGTTGTGCACTGTCGTGCGGTAATTTCGAAGAATCGTAAAATATATTCCCATATCTATGGTTTTGTCTTGTTTTTTTTTTACCTTCTGAATGCGTTTTAGTAATATTTGCCAGTGTTGGAGTTTTATTTCCTTATATATGTTGGGTAATTTGAGCTCAGTACAATGTAATACTTAAAGTGTGTTATCTTCTTCAATATACATACAAAGTATATAAGAAAGGTGCAGTAACGCAAGTTTATGAATTATAAACTTAAACGCTATACCAGTAATCGTATGCTTATCTTTCTGTCCGTCTGTATGCTTATAACTAGCAACATCTTATCTTTGCCGTACCGTGAAGCTGTGGAACAATCTCCCGGCCAGTGTGTTCCCTCCTTCCTATGACATGGGGTCCTCCAAGCGTAACGTGAAGAGATACTTACGCAGCGGCGACTGACGATGGATTGTATGTCTCTCGGTGGTCGCCATTGTTTTTGGATTATACTGTGCTTACCATTAGGCACAGTGCAGTCATTTTGCCGAGCTACAATAAAAAAAAAAACACTAAGTCTATTTACATGATTCCTTATTTATATCGTAGTCGTATTTATTATCTGGTCAGGTTTTAGTGTACGTCTTGTTCCAGTGATTGTTATAGAGAACAACATATAGGAGTTAAGATAAATAAATTACACACAATCTACTCTTCATAATATCTGGGTTATTAGTATAAAACAAAATTGTATAAAGTGCTTTTTTATTCCATTAAAAAAAGTTTGCGTATCAGTGAGACTTCTTTGGTTCATATATATTAAGTTATATACATATGTATATAAGAATGCTCATAACTCTATACTATACGAAGTCCCGTAGTATAAGTATTTAACTATACATTTACTCATTTTGGTATACTACCAGTCTTACCGCCCCTCTCGATGAAATAACGGCAGTGAACGATCAGTACCAGCCTGTCTCTCCAAACAGAGCGTGCTCACGCCCACGCCCGCGTAACCACAGATCACGCCGCCGTGGTCTGGGGGTAAATTTCGCTCCAGCACACCAGACTAGGCCCCCTTCGGCAGCGACTCAAGCCTAGGTCCGTTACCTCGGCGTGGAGCCCTTGAGTACGCTGCTCGCGCGATACAGTGACACAAAATTTTATATCACTGCGACAACATTACACATATCACTTCCACACACATGCACGCATACACGCTTACACATGCAAGTGAAAGGGTTTTATTTTTCCCCTTATCAAACTGAATTAGTTTAGAATATTATCCGATACGAAATATGTATAAGAGTTGTTGAGGTATGTATTTTTGGTACACATATATGTTTCAACAACTCATATATTTATGAATAGTTAGCTTAGGTTAGCTCAGATAGGTCGCGATTTGTATGTATCAGGCAACAGCTAAAGGGTGCGCGCCCTTGAGCTAGTTGTCAAAATAAAATCGGCTGAGTGCCTTAAGCACTCGCCTTAGTAGCCCGGTGAAGCTGTTAAGACCTTGCTTGGTCAATAGCGTAGTCAATTCGGAAAAAAAAGTATATTACCAGCCCCAGACAGACACTTGTACATACTTACACATACACACAAATATATACCTGCCTTACGTTTAATGCGTAACGAAATCTTTTCCCCTACCGTGCCACAAGAAGTTTCGCTTAAAAAAATGATTAAAATTAAACGATATCGCACCTACATCCTGCTTAATAGCACGATTCCGTCAGCGTAACATATCAATTTGATGTCAACTATCTTTACACTGATTCTAAAGATAATAAGTACACGATATTGGTTTTAAAATACCGGTACAGACGTGAAGAAAAAATAAATTTAAATAAGCAGGGGATGGTTGTTGGCGTTTTTAAATCATTTCGTTCCTTATTTCTTATCATCACCTACATATGTTAAAACAATTACCTCCGCCGCGTCTGTCTGTTTGTCTGTTCGCGATAAACTCATGACTACGATAAAACTACTGAATGGATTTTCATACGGTTTTCATCAATAGATAGAGTAATACACGAGGAAGGTTTAAATATACAATTTGGCCAATATTTTCTGTAAATTGGTTGAAACGTAACGATAAATGTTGGAAGTGTCGGATAAAGTCAAGCCGCCTGGGAAAATTCGTCGAAAACGCTGTCTAATCCTTTTGAGATACATACGAGTATAAAAAGACAATTGAACGACGCAGACGAAGTCGCGGGTATCAGCTAGTTATTTATATTTCAGTGTTTTATTAACCGTTCATTCTAAATTTGGACACGTTGAGATTGTGTTTACAATCATTTTCCTTACTTTGATATATTACAACGATTTTAATGTTTGTCGGTGTATCGCATTATAAGGGTACAAAACAATTATTGTATACACATAGAAATATTTGCTTTCTATCTACTACTAATTACTACAATTGTAAACGTAGGGCTAAGAAGTGTAATTATATTACTATTTGGTCGTTGTAGAAAATATCACCATTATTGTTACAGAAATATGTTTAAATAAGCATTTAAAAAAGATTCGTTGCTTATCCAGTTTTATAAAATTTAAAAGAAGTGTGTGTGTGTATTTATGTACTCTTTGGCGTAGCGAGATAAGAATCTTAAAAAATATTTATCTTTCGCTTTATACTGCGTTTGTAGAAAAAACGACACAGACAATAGAAAAAGGGTATTTAATACATTGAAAGTTTTAATACAAAGAAATAAAGTGTTGACTATAGCTAACTTCAGGGTGTCGGTTTTTCGTGACGGTGTACGCGCGCATCGTAAAAAATTACTCTTATCATTTTTCCCTAACGCGCCAAAGGTAGTATAACTTCAATATTTCATAAAATAATTTTAATACAGACAGATTAACAATATTAAGTGCACTACAATAATTATAGCATAAAACTGAACTAAGCCGCTATCTCATCGAAAAACTGTTTTTTTTTTACTGAATTAATTCATTTTTCAAATAAACTGAAGTAAACAGATTATTTCTTTTTATTAAAACATCGATTTATTTGATTTTACTTCACTTTATTAACTATTTTCTGAAACTTAACTTTTTCACACGTTTAAGAAAGCAACACTCATCTATTTTCACATATTCTTCTCGCAACCTTGATTTTCTTTCTGGTGGAAATTCGGGAAACGTAAATTTTGTGTTAAATCTTTTTGTGATTAAAGGAGCGTTATTACTGTAAAGTTTCATCTAAATTCGCTTGTTAGTTTTTGATTGAAAGAGAAAGAGCCGTCTGTCTACATTCACAGGCTTTTACATTTGTAATACTAATTGGATTTATTATTACTAATGCTTATTTAGTTACTGATATAATGTCAGGTTTTAATCCCCGTAGTTAATTGGGTTTTGTGTGATGAGCATAATTGTTAAGTATTTGTTTGGTACATATCTATATGTATACAAGATATATATCAGCTGTTTACTTACCATCCTACAATTTATGTTTCGTTTGGAATTAAATTATATTATTTAACATGATGTCTTAACTAACTTTTCCGGCTTCGCTCGTGTTAATACCTATTTAAACTGTATCTTCTGTCTGAATGAGAGTTGCCTTATGTCTTTTTGTGTATACTGGACAGTCCGTATACAACATTTCATAATTACGGGTTTAGTAAGTAGTGAATGCGTAACAAACAAACTGGCGTTCGTATTTATAACATTAGGGAAATATAGTTCTACCTTTCTACTAGCGGACTCGGTAGCGGCCCCATACTAAGTGTTTTAAAAGTATTTAATCTTTATCTTATTTTAATTTATATTATATCTACCTTTATAGTAATTTGATTGAGTTTCTCTACCAGATAGCGCGTACTGTGGCAACTTTTAAAGGCCAATATGCCTATATATTGTTTATATATAGTGTCGATTCACACTGGTCACTAGCTGTCCTTAAATAAATATATAAATCATAATCGCTCGTTAGATGTATGTTTTAGTGAGAAAAAATTTGTAAATCGATAACAACGCTATCTAGTGTGTCAAACTTTAGCTAAAAATTATCCATAATAAGTACAAAAATAAACATCAAAATCCGTCGACAAAATGGTGGACCAAAATTACGAACTCACTCACAGTGTAATTCTATGTATAAAAATAATTACTATGGTAATTAACTAATGACTATGTAATTCGATAGAAATTCTAATAGCAACAAATAATTATTGAAACATAAACCGGTTTTCTGTATATTCGTATTCATTGCTAGCGATTAGCGACAGAAGGAAATTCACGTTTTATCTAGTGTACCACATACCTAATGGGGCACGGGTAAACGTCAGTATTTTTTTTTATATGGTGTGCAATTAAACCTCCTTAATGGATCACGCCTCACGAATTCCGAACGCAATTAGAAAAAAGTAAATACACCATAGAGTTTTTAACACCTAAAAACACAGATAAAGAATAGACGCGTCACACACACGGCGCGGCGGGACATTGTACAGGCATGTAGGTTATTGTATTATTTGGGGTTTATTTCAATTGTTTTTAAATATATATTTTTAAATATATAAATTTATCGTTTTTATTATTCGATAATTTTAACACATCATCAATTAGTTTCGTGGGATATTGTATTTTTGCGAAATACAACAAAACATCGTTATTGAATATTGCCAATATTAAGCTAGTAATTGTTTCGTATTATAGAATTGATGTCATTTAGTGGTTTTAGTATTTTAACAAAATGGTACCTTGTTAGAGCTATCTCTACTGTCAAACGGGTTTTAGTTTCAAAAGGATATTATAGAGTGGATCAGTATGTGAATGATAGTGATGTCTAGAATTGACTCCTCTCTGTGCATCCACTAAAAGCATTGTTGTATAATGTATTAGAAATATATGTTAAAAAAAAATGTACCCGATCGAGTTTCTTGCCGGTTCTTCTCGATGACTGGGTTGTTTTCCGAACCGGTAGTAGTCTTTGACGTTCATAAGTGCCTTATTAGGGCCTAAACTGAATAAAGTATTTTTGATTTGATTTGATTATCTAGTCTTTTTTGCATTTTAGAATTCATGTTCCAAAGGACTACTTAGTATTTGTGATTCATAGCACTCGGTTAACACTTGCTTACTACATTATATATCGTGAGACTTGATTTAACTACTGGCTTCGCTTGGGTAAATAGATAGAATTTCAATAGATTTAATCAATCAAATAGATCTAACCTATATCTCGAGAACAGTATTTTCTGGATGACAGGTTCATTTCTATACCTCTGGTAACGTGTATGCAAAATTTCATATAAATAAACAAACTATCAAAGTCATATTCGCATTTATAATATTAGTTTGGATAACGCTTATTTATGAATCATTACATATTATAAAAGAAAGTCCTCTGCCATATCTGTCTGTTCGCGATAAACTGAAAACTACGGAACTAATTTTCACTAGTAGATAAAGTGATTAATGAGGAAGGTTTATGTATATGATTTGCCAAGGCTTTTTTTATTATCAGGGCTGGACATCGTCCGCCGGACCTCGCCAGTAGAGAATAAAATCGATTGCATGATCGACTAAAATGTCGCAGTAATGTCACTGGTAGATTCATATTATTGCCAAAAATCTATATCGTTTGTATTGTTGTGTGTACAGCAAGGGCTGTTGGTTAGGAACATACGTTAGTCGTTGATTTATTTTAAAAGGCGTGACGTATATATTAAAAAAAAAATACACTTTTATATCATTTTAGTTGATTATGTAGTCATGGAATATTGCAAAAAAATCTTTAATATAAATTACGCATAAGACTCTAATATAAAATTTTAAGTATATATATATATATATATATTTATATTATAGGAGGCAAACGAACATGTGGGTCACCTGACGTTAAGTGATCACCACCGTTCTTAGACACTAGCAACACTAGGCAAGTCGCAAGTGCGTTGCCAGCCTGTGTTAGGCTTCACTGACTTCACGTCGGTTTTCTGTGAGAGGGTGATACTACCTCGAGCAAGCCGATCCATACGTACTGAAACAGCAATAGCTTCAGCGTGGCTTTACCACCTAGTAAAATACGCTCTTATAGGTATGTCTTCAATAACAATAGAAACTTTTATTATATTATATTTTGAAGTCTATATTATCATCATCATCATCATATGTATTAATACGTGAAGCCTAAACTTTGTATCCCCTTTCAACGGAATTGGGTGAACGGATGAACGTGAAATTTGGCATAGTTAAAGAGTATATGGAGGAGAAGTACAGAAACCTATTTATTTTATATAAAATGCATTAGAAGTACATGAAATTAATTGAAATATGCATTACTCACACTAATGCTTCAATTTTACACAACATATACACACATGTAAATAAAAAAGACATTTTGACATCTGTCAATAAAGGACTTCAAAAAAGGTTGATAAGGAGGTTGCTATGTATTTTACTCTTACGTTGCAATTACCCTTTTTCATTCTACATTCAACAATGATATTATAACATACAACTATTATTATAATAACTGAGTAACCATGATCAAAACCTTTGATTATAGAAGTAAGTTGACAAAAGAACCCTAATAAAGTTCAAACTTTAAAAAATCAATGAATATGGTCGAATGTCGACCACTGGGCGTCCACTAGTATATACTATTTGTCTGCCGATTTTCTTCATTTTTTTTTATTTTGTTACCATTGGCGAGCTTTTAGTGCTATGAATAAAAAAATTAGAAAATGTTTTTTTTCCTCTATGGCCGAAGTTTGGCCACTGGATGAGCACTCATGTATATAATTTTATTGATTAATATCTTTAATTAAATAATATATTAATAAGCAATTATAAATAGTTTTCTGAAATAATGCTTGTTATTTATTTTTGTTCTTTATAGTTTTCATTTCGCAAATAGGGCCACGGGCCCCGCTGTGACCCCCTAGCTCTGTATCTGCAATGACCGTTATATTCCTTATCGTCCACATTTTTTTTATCTCGAAACATCACTAGGGCGTGTACTTAAACGATAATTTCTTGATAATTCTATTTCTGAGACGCGTTTTTTTACCTTACGTTACTTTGTGTTGTTCGTAATTTCGTTTCGTTTCGTAATTTTATCCCCATATGACTATTTTTTTAAACGTTTTCTCCGCTGTTATTCTAATTGGCAGATTATTTCTATAAGGATCGTTTTACTTGAACAATGTTTTAACAGGTGAACTATAAAGTGTGTATTTTCGCTATGTTTCTGGCTAAGATCACTAAATTTTGCTGTCTACAATCTGTTGAATCCTTCAATAAAACGTGTAATTTTTTTTGCAAATCTTAGAAAATTAGTACCCTGATAATGATAGAAATTTAGATTAATTTACCAGCTCTTTTTGAAAACAAAATAATATTTGAAAATAAAAACATTATTTAATGTACAACCGGAAATAAAAATTTCAATACGAAATTTTAGTAACTAGCCGGTTGGTTTTTAATTTTCTTTAATATCAAAACCTAGCTTAATTAGTAGAAAGTTGTAAGGCAAATAATAGCACCATTATATTACGTGAAGAATTACTTCTATATCAAATGAAATCAGATCCATATAATAGAAGGAGATAGAAGTATGACGCTGTCATTTCATATTTTTCGTTATTCTTTTTGTTATTGTTCTGGCATCCTGATAATATACAAGACATTTACATATATGTATACAGGAGCCGTTTATATAGGTATAGATAAAATTACCTTAAGGTTATTATCACTAAAATTTTTTTGTTGAGTTTCGTTTTTATTATCAACTAGCGGGCCCGGCAGACGTTGTCCCGCCCTGATTATGAAAAAATCCATGACTAATTATATACTAAAACGATCCTCATGAATCACCCTATCCATTGGTGAGAACTGCATGAAAATCCGTTCGGTAGTTTTTAAGTTTATCGCGAACAGACAGACAGACAGACGCGGTAGGGGACTTTGTTTTATACTATGTAATGAAAAGAGTACTTCCAAAAAATCGAAATTTCAAATATGACTATTCTTTAGAAGCCCATAACTTAACTACCACTATATACGAGTATATTATAAAACAAAGTTCTCTGCCACGTCTGTCTGTCTGTTCGCGATAAACTCAAAAACTACTGAACGGATTTTCATGCGGTTTTCACCTGTACATAAAGTGATTCATGGGGAAGGACTAGGTATATAATTTGTGAAGGCTTTTCTTTTATTATCAGGGCGGGACAACATCCGCCGCGCCCGCTAGCGACAATTAAATGTGATAGAAAAAGAAGTCCAATCAGGTTGGATATGAACCAATTTCAGGACCTGAACTACTAGGTAAGAGTGAAGTAGAGTTCTAGAAATAGATTCACGGCATCCGTCGATACGAGAGCCTAAACACATAGGTTTTTGTATCGTGTAATATCAATGTATCCACTTTTAACACACGCCCTCAGTTAATTATGTCAATGTTGTGTTGTCTTTTCATTATGCATGAATAACCACGGGCCACGTTATCAGACCTGTCCAGTGAGACGTGACTGTCGCTGATATTAAGGATTGGTTTCTTCGTACTTTACAGAAATACCGAGCACTATATAAGGTGAATAAATGCAAATGGGGTGATGAACGAAAGTATACAAGCATAATTCGATACAAAAACAGTCGTTCCTGTTATGGTCTTTTTCTGTGATATATATTTCGATGTAATTTTATTATGAACTAGCCGTGTCTGCGTCTCCGTCCACGTGGAACTTAATGTAAAATAACAGTGAGTAATAAAATCATCTAAATGTTTTAAGTCCATTTACTTATCTATTATTCTGTCGTACTTAAGTTGCGTCTTCATTAAAATTATAATAACTTTTGATACAGTGAACTGATTTCAATGAAACTAAGTCTAAATGTTACTCGAAGATATGCTTTACGATGCTCTTGGTGAGGTTTTATCGTGAACGCAGTACTTTAGCAGTGATGCGTGTTCAAACATATAGACAGATATACAGACAGACATTTCTAAAAATGATTAAAATGTAATTTATTACTTATTCCTAGACACCCAACACAATTTTTTTACAAAAATTCAACAAGTATATATATAATATATATATTATATATACAATGTATATATATATAGAGAATTGAATATTAACGTTGGATAAAAATTGGTTAAAACTGTATATTTGGACGTCAACACCGGTTCATGTTTGATGAAGCTTTATCTTGGCCTGGTTAGCTACAACCCTCAAGTTGGAAATCTTTCGCCGAGCACCTGTTGGTGTGTTCCAGCAGCTGCAGTTGATAGCCAAGTTAAATCTAGCGTATTTATCACCTTAGAGTGAATCGAATTTCATTTAACATCAGGGGAGATTGTGTGCAAACGCTAAAATCTATAAAGGATTTCTTTTAAATTGTGTATAGTTCATACGCGGTAGAAGTGAAAGTTAGTATTCTGATTATTTTTTAAGAGGCTGAGATGAATAACACTATGGAGATGGTAAAGATTAGTTTTCGGCATTGTTTTGTAATATTTTTCTTCATAACCTATAAAGCATAAACAATCTGACAATGTTGAAATGGTCTGAGCGAATCTTTGAGACACTATGTAACACAATGAAGTTGTAGACAATACGAATAATTTGAAAATGGGTCAAAGATTATCAGATTACATAGAAGGGCCTGTTGACTGAATACTCAAAATTCCATTAATAGATAACATTCGTATGCTATTTTCTCGCTAATCGTTCCAGATCTGAGATATAATACGAGTGCCCGTATCTTTTATTTGATTATATTTTACAAGCGACGACTTAATCGCTCTTTACGTTTGAGTTATATCGAGTGTGCACAACGATCGGGGTTTTAGTAATTCTTTTGACTGTTTTCGGAGTTCCTTATTCTGAAATCACCGACTGCATAAGCAGCTCCTGCACATTGTCAATAAAAGTAAGTAAAACTCTTTCCAGCTCCGTGCTTACGTAAATATTGGTATAATAAAAAAAAACTTTCTCCCTTCCCCTCGTTCTAATGTAATACTTGAAAGTAATAGGCTAGGCTGGTGTCTAGAAGATTTTGATGTGAACATTCTTTCGGGACGGTGTGAATTGGATTTTATAAAACGAAAATGTGTAACGGAAACGAGATGGCTTTTAATGTACAAATAGGTTTTTGGCTGTGAGAGAATGAGATAGTACATTCTTAATGTACTCGATATATATAAAAAGAGTTATAGAGGCGCGTTGAAATCTATAGCATATTATTTTCTGTTGGATCGTAGTGTCTATCGCGCACTTTAATAAATTATTCTGTGTTGTGTATTATAAATGTAATGAACATTAAAATATTACAAAATAATGTCGAAAACTAATGTTTACCATCTCTATAGTATATACATTTCGCTTCTTAAAAATTAATCACAATATTATGTTTCACTACTACCGTGTGTGAACTGAACTACACACATTTTTGTTAAATCCTTTATAGGTTTTCACGTTTGACCACAATCCCACCTAATGATGATATGGTTTAAGATGGTAAACACTAGAGGGGGACTGGGTATCGATGATTGCAGCTGCCGAAATAGACTTAGTGCTTGGTGATAGATTTTCAACTTCAGGGTGGTAGCTAGTCAGGCGGACTTAAAAAAAACCCAACCATCATGCAGTGGTTTCATTACGATGTCTTCATCCACCGAAAGCTCAGACTCAGTTGCTAGGACTCGAACCTACAAGAGAACCAAACACCTAGTGCTTAACCACTGAGCCATAAGACATATCGATTCTTCTTACAAGGAGTCGAGTCAAGCATGGTAACCTATATCCATCTCTTCACTCTACACCCTTAGTTCCCAATGTGATCCAGGTCATACCCCAAAGGTCCACGGGAGACCCAACGGGGCGTTGGCGTGACAGAAAAATGGGGATTCACAATTCATAAACGGGGTCCACGAAAATGTATCTGCTTTCGATAGTGAAGAACTAAATGTTGGCTTGACTTCACCTATTAATGTAGGTGGATAATATTTTAAGAAACTCAGCGATCGTTACTTGTAGAAACTTGCATATTCCATATTCTGTACAAAGGTTCGAGACTATTAATTCGTGGTTGGAACTTAGCCGTAACGCAAATTTCCACAGTTAGATCAAATCTTCACATTTTTGGTCGACTTTTGGGAGTATGGTAGAAATGTGGTGGTAGAGCCACGCTGACACTATTACTGGTTTCAGCATGAATGGGTCGGCTCGTCCGGGGTAGTACCACCCTCTCATAGAAAACCGACGTGAAGTAACAATGCTTGCATTGTTGCGTTTCGTTCGGTCAGTGAGAGCCCCGGAGGCTCCCCTCTCCTCTCCCTCTCCTTGTCCTCTCCCTCCCCTAACCCTTCCCCCCAAAGGGTGGCAACGCACTTGCAACTCCTCTGGTGTTGTTAGTACCCATGGACGGTAGTGATCACTTAACATCAGGTGACCCACAAGTTCATTTGCCACCAACGACATAAAAAAAAAATGTGGCTGCAGGGGGTCAACCGAAACCAGATAACATTTTGAAAGTGGTCTATGAGAAATAAGCCCTGGGAATCTCTGGTCTAGATTGTCAGCGACATCTTTCTCATGCTATAGCCGCGTGTGTTAAAAACAATTTCTCGGTATTCGTTAGCGGTGGCTTTGTTCATTACCGCTTATGTCCGTGGATCGGATGTCGGTCGATTCTCACGGATCAGCGTTTCCACCTATACAGGAATGTGGCTAGTTGTTGTTGTTGTTCTTCAAATTTCAACTTGTTACGGATTTTATGCGAATATAAAAAAAAGGTCGATGCAGTCATAACGACTCCCGACAGAAGTGACAACTCAAAACAACGAAATAACTTTTGAATTGTTAGATTTATTATCGTGTGAATGACAATATTTAAATTTTAGAATTTATTAATTGAAATTATTAACATTAGTGTGGCTTTCATATCTATTGATACTCGGGGCATTAATTATATACATTTTTATAAAGTTTATTAATCAATCAAACGTATGATGAGCTGCAAAATATCAATATTACCTGCGCACAGAACCCTATAGTATGCATTGTTAGCCTCACGCAAGCCGCTCAAGCGTAATCCGGTCGGTCACGCTGACTAGCATGTAATCACGCGAAATTATAAATTTATCTCCTGCCAAAAATGGCGCCCTACACGCCTAAAGAGGTTTTCACTTTAATAATTATTGACGAAATACGTTTAGCGGGATTAATTGTAAGAATAAACGATATACATATATATACTAGTGGGCCCGGCAGACGTTGTCCCGCCCTGATTACCCTTCATAAAAAAATCCTTCATAAATTATATACCAAAACGTTCCTCGTGAATCACTTTAAGTACTGGTGAAAACCACATAAAAATCCGTTCAGTAGTTTTTGAGTTTATTAACAGACAGACAGACGCGGTAGGGGACTTTGTCTTATACTATGTAATGATGTCCATAATGATATTTGAAGGTGTCTCATTAATTAAACATATACAGAGTAGGGGTCAACCGATATCCGGACGCACGACCCGTATTATATGTAAAACGTTGACGAATCAATAACAATATGGTAAATTTGTTGATTTCCCGTCCGTTCCAGAAGTTTCTATATTTTGTCAATGCCAATGGACGGTGTAACCCAGTGCGCAGAAGTTTTTTTTTTAATATATCTGTCTAAGATAGTATACATGCTTAAGCTAGTGGACTGGCTCTCGAGTGAGTATGCCGGAATACACAGATTTTCAAGTTGTGGATGATAGCTAGACAGCTATATAGCATGATAGCTGAGAAAACGCCTTATGCTATGATTTCTTCAAGATGTTTTCCTTTCCTCCACTCCCGACCCAGATGCTGACAGACACATATAGTTTCATGTTGTGGATGCTTTAATTATAGCTATTTCTATTGAATCTATCTATTTCGACTAACTAGCTAGGTTATGGCGCGGAGAGGCAATACTAAATTTAATCACCGCGACCTAAAACACTTTGGGATCTTATGTCGCTTAATATAGTGCTTGAACTTACATCATCGACTGTCACATAATCAGTTTTATTTTAATCACTAGTCTATATCTACAAGTCATTGCTTTTATATTATCATAACCTAATACAAGACAAAGTAATATATTAGGATAATCATATAATAACGCGTACCTTGAGTTTGTAGAACAATCGAACGCGTAAACATCTGAGTAAATAATGACGCGTTTACGACGAGGAATGTCTTCTGGGTCGAAGTTTTGTTACTCGGTGTGGCTTATCACAATTTAAGTGGTATTTGTTTTAAACCTGTACTGTTAGAACTAAAATACTAAATTAGTTTGATATTATCGGAGTTACAAACATCGAAAATCTTTTTCGCAGCTCTGAATAGAGCCTAGGTTTAGGCTTGCGCGTAATGTCGTCAAGAATTTAATCTAATCTATACATATAATAATAATATAAATCTAAAGTGTCTGTAATTTTTAAATTTTTTACGAAAAAAAAATTGTTGTCCGCTGGTTCGAACCCCCCGGCATTAACCAACGAATTTTTCGGAATTCGCGCACATTTACTAAATTTAAATTGGTAACACTATCGGCTGACGGTGAAGGAAAACATAGTGAGGAAACCTGAACCTGAGAAATGTTCTTGTAGTACTACTGTATGTGGAAAAAATATAGAACTGTGAATTTCTCAGAGTTCCAATACGTCGTGGGCTGGCGTGGTGATTACGCCCATACCTTCCGTAGGGAAGAGGCCTCTGGCCCTGCAGTGGGTCTCTTACAGGCTGATGATGATAACATTCAGATGCCTTTATTAGCCATTGTTTTTTACGTCAGGTTTCACGTGGACGAAGTCGTGGGCACAGCTAGTATAAAGTAAAAATTGTCTCGATGTTATACATAATTATAATATAATATGTATTTATTGCATTTGTCTTCTATAATGTAGACAAATGGAGTTGTCAAATTTGAATCAAGGCCATAAGTCACGAACGAATGACGTGTGTTATAGATATTTCTTCCCTTGTGTTATTTTCTTGATGAAAGTCTGTTTGAGTGATAATTTCACTATTTTTTAAACAACTTCAAAAAGAGAGAGGCTATTTTTTTACATCATAGGTGGCAAACGTATAGGTAGGTCACCTGATGTTATGTGATCACCACCGTCCATAGACACTATCAACACCAGGGGAGACGCAAGTGCGTTGCAAACCTGTATTTGGAGGGGAAGAGTGAATGAAGGAGGGGAAGTGGGCCTCCGGCGGTCTCACTGACGGTACGAAAATTAATAATGCAAGTACTGTTACTTCACGTCGGTTTTCTGTGAGAGGGTGGCTATTAATTTATTACCTCAAAAGTTTGTAATTTATAAACAGATTTGGTAGATTTGGGGTCCCATTTTATTTTGGGCCTTTGGTTTTCAAGATACATTACAGGATTACTCAAAATCGAAGAGACAATTTAAAGTGTTTGAGATAGTGATGTTTACATAAGTAAATAATTGGTCAATAGACGTACGGGTTGCATTTATAAGTGCAGTGATTTTATTTTTTGTTAAAAAATTTCTTTTGGTCTTTTATTTCACAATGATTATATTCAGTTTATTATACAACTGCGTTGATGGTTTCTAATCTCGGCGTTATACGTCTCATAGAACGTCGCTATTACGTCGCCCACAACAATATTGGCAGTGTAACATTTGTAGTATGTCAACTTTAGTATCAAGAAATACAGAACTTGATAGGCGTGTTAAAGTCATGTAGTTAAAGTACTGAAACAAGTTTAACACACGTGTCGTTTAATAGAGTGACGTAGAGAGATATAGGAGTAGACATCGTCCACGTATTGATCCACCCTATAATAGTCATTTAGCATTAAAATCTGCTTGACATGGTGCTTGAACTTACTATTCGGTAAATCGGTAATGTGATCTGGGACTTTCTTGTAGATTCTAAAAGTATTACCCAAAAAAACTGTGGGAAAAAAACAAGTATGGCTAATTTGTCACTGTTTATATTACTTAAATCGTGCTGGTCTTTTACTAAGTTGTACGACTTGTAATATTATTATCAACGCGGCAGTGGCAGTAATCATTACATAGTATAAAACAAAGTCCTCTACCACGCGTGTCTGTCTATTCGCGATAATCTCAAAAACTACTGAACGGATTTTCATGCAGTTTACACCAGTAGATAAAGTGATTCGTGAGGAATATTTGGGTATTTAATTTGTCATGGTTTTTTTTTTATTATCAGGGCGGGTTAACGTCCTTTGGGCCCGCTGACTCTACTATAAGATTTGTTCCCAAAAAAAAGTCTTCGGTATTTAAAACTGTAGTTCAAATAGTTATTGTCTATGGTGTGTATAGAACAATACGGTACAGATTAAAATCGTGTCGTTGCCCTCGCTAGCGGCACAAGGTGGATCTCCAATACCACGGTGCCGCCTCGCCGTACATCCTGCGAATGTCAACATGCGACCATTTGAGTCAACAGCGCCCAACTCGCGTATAAGATAAACCATATACCACACTCGTATGTGTCGATGTACGTATGTGTACATCGTGTGTACATGTGTACGTATACATAGGTCTATTCTCTATGTCTGATTGGTCGCGTCCCCGTTTTCGGCTACGTGTTTTAAATAAATTAAAAAAAAAAATGGTACGTTTAATGAGGTTTTTGAATTTACGATAACCTCGTTCGTTCTATTTTGAAATACCTTATGAGGGAAATTCGATTTTGTATGTTTTTTTATTTCATAGTTCCTACAGTTTATGAGTTAGACTGTTCGATTCTTTATACTTACCCTTTGAATTGATAATGAAATTCCAACTTTGGGTGTTTAATTAGTATCTAAAATATAAAAAAAAACAACAAATGTTTGGCATGTCATGTGAGAGCAGTCACCTTTAATAAATCGTATACAATTAAATTAAATTGAAAATATACATAAATTTAAGAATAAAATAAAATGTTAGTGTATTTTTGTTTATTTAACCTTAGTTATTAGTCTTTCAGGTATTCTAAAAGAGGTAGGACAACGGTTTAGTGTAATTTAGTTTCTGCGTAGAACTTTTTGGTAATAAATGGCATGGACTTTTGTCTGTTATGTAGTGTTTTTTATATATATCATATATATTAATACGTGAAGCCCAAACTTTGTACCCTTTTTAACGGAATTGCGCGAACGGATGATCGTGAAATTTGGCATAGTTAAAGTTTATATGGAGGAGAAGTGTAGAAAGCTATTTATTTTATATAAAATGCATTAGAAGTACATTAAAATATGCATTACTCACACTACTGCTTCAATTTTACACAACATATACACACATGTAAATAAAAAAGACATTTTGACATCTGTCAATAAAGGACTTCAAAAAAGGTTGTGAAAGAGGTTGCTATGCTCGACTGTATGTATTATTTTACTCTTACTTTCCAATTACCCTTTTTCATTCTACATTCAACAATGATGTTAGAACATACAACTATTATTATAATAACTCAGTAACCATGATAAAAACCTTTGATTATAGAAGTAAGTTGACAAAAGAACCCTAATAAAGTTCAAACTTGAAAAAATCAATGAACTATGGTCGAATGTCGACCACTGGGCGCCCACTAGTATCTTTAATTACATGAAAATTGCGGTATTATTAGTGCATATTTGAAACGTACATAACTTTTGGGTCAACAAGAATCATTAATATATATGAATAACGATAAAACTGGGAAATTTATTGTACATTAAAATGTAATTAATAACCTAATAAAGTACTGAAATTGAGTTATAACTTAATACTATCAAAGTTGTGGATAAGTAATAAACATGTAAATGTCAGATTCACCTCGTTAAGTTCATCCATTCAAGGATTAAAATTAATAAGAAAGTGTTTGCTAAGTTCATACAAAACCGGTTAGTAGATTGTCAAGATTGTAGTAACCTGGTAACGATCCTTTTTTAATCTTTTTATTTCAAAACATAATTTAAAGAATACGTATAATACACAGCATTTTTTTTAAACAGAATTTGCGTTGGAATAAATAGAATGATCGATATACATCCATGTCGCAATGAGTTGACGACGTCTGGCGCTTGCCTAAATCGAATGGGTTGTCAGATATCGCACTAAAATGCTGCAATATTAACATGTATCATCCTATAATAAAAAAAGGGTGTGTCATAAAGACAACGATAGAAGTGAGACTTGTATACAACGAAACATTTTAATTTCAACAAAAATACAATTAAAAGCTAACGTCAAGCGGTGTTCCCCGGATAGGCGGTCACCCATCCAAGTACTGACCGCGCCCGACGTTGCTTAACTACGGCGATCGGTTGAGAATAGGTATTTTCAACACTTTACTATCTACTCGACACTTGGTCATTCCATGTTTCAGGCTTTTAGACCAACAACAGTTTTTTAGGTAATAGTGTTAAATTTTATAACAAAGATCCAAAGCACATTACCGATTTGCCGGATAGTAAGTTCTAAATGTTATTTTTATAGGGTGGATCAATATGTGAACGATAGTGACGTCAGGGAATGACGCTCCTCTCTGTGCATAGACCAAAATCGAATGTAGTTATGTTTGTAAACATAAAATATCTACCATGAAAAGATAAACCAGATCGAGTTTGTTGCCGGTTCTTGTCGGTGAGTGAGTTGTTTGTCCGAACCGGTGGTAGCTTTGACGTTCATAAGCGCCTTCTCAGGGCCTAAACTGTATTAAATAATTTTGATTTGACACAGTATTTTGCCCTACCATTTTTCGTCATACAAATAGGCCGCCGATCACAATTTCAAATCGCTCCGGTAAGAAGTATCGCTTCAAAAAAATTGTTTCCATGAAACATCGAAACCAATTTCACATTACAAAGTTAAAGGCGCCTGTGTCATAAGTCATGGTGTGTAAAATGACGTCTAAAAGCTTGTATTTATTCTGTTCGCGTATATCAACTGACCCGTGCCACGATACGCTCAATCCATCTTAAAGTACGCGTTTCGTTGATATGAGTCATTATGTATGAGCGCCGAGTTGAAGCTTTTAACACATGGGGGCTGTTTAAAAACGATCGGTTGTCACTAACGGGACGTGACTCGAATGGTATTATATATAGTCTGTGAAAATACATACAAAAAACGACTTCAATGCGGGTATCGCGCTCCATCAGCTGTCAAACTTTTTTTTTTTAATTAATTATTTACCTAATTTACTAAAGTACGGCACTTTAAGAATAGAGTGTACAAAATACTATTTGGGAGTTTTTGGCGGGATCTTGGAATGTCATTTGGGGTCGATTTTATATTTTATTCATAACGAGTCTCACATTGCCCACTCTCTCCCTTAGGATCGTGGCAGGTCTATGAGGATTATTTCCCCACGTTAATAAAAAAAAAATTAAAGCAGTCATAAGGACTGCCAACATGAGTGAAAACTCCAAACAATTTAGCGGGCACGGCAGACGTTGTCCCGCCCTGATTATAAAACAATCCTTGAAAAATTATATACCAAAATGTTCCTCATGAATCACTTTATGCAACTGGTGAAAACCGCATGAAGATCCGTTCAGTAGTTTTTGAGTTTATCGCGAACAGGCAGACAGACAGACGCGGTAGGGGACTTTGTTTTATACTATGTAATGATCATGAGTTATTTTGGTTCTGTATGTTGTAATATTGGTGATTTTTTACATAATATAGTTTGGTTATTGTGAACAAGTGCAGTTGATGGGAAATAATACCACCGAGCATGAATTCTGACTTGCCACAAAAAACTTCCTGGAAAGTTCTAGCAAGGGAGCCTTTGCACGAACATTTAAATTATCATAAGGCACTCCAGAATTGACAATTATGAAATGACGTTTGACTTGGCTGCATGGTCTAGATACCTTTGCCTTAGAATAAAAAACACAGAGTCTGTGGTATGACATAAATTTGATACTTTCGCCTGCTGGAAACACGTTCGAAATTCAAAATACTCACCTCTCGAACGGTTTATATACGGAACAGATTATAATCTGAAAAGCGCGCCTCGACAACAGCGCTACCTACTAGAACGACATTTCGTAACCTAACCCCCGTTAACCTCCCGGCAACAATAATACCGCATTAACAAGTAAATACATACCCAGTCTCATTGTGATTCAAACAAATTTAAATTTACTTACGTCGCCGACTGTCGCAACTCTGCCTAATATTCCATGGTGTATTCGTGTTATGTAATCTTTTGTCTCTCGTATCTTGAAGAAATCGTTTTTTTTTTTTTGTAAAACGGACGCGCGGCTTTGCGGTAGGTCGTTCCGTTTCGCACATATTTGTCAATTATGCCACGTGAAGGTTTGTTTGCCTCGAATAAAAGGCTATTAAAGTATGCTCTGTGAGATTTTTTTTTTTCGTATTAAAATCAAACCGTGTTTTTAATTGAATGCAAAAGATATTTGTTTGAGCTACAATTTCTTTGTTCATCACTAACTGGTGCCGGTGTCTTTGCTCTCATGATTTTATCCAGGTTTACCTATGGTCGGTTTTTTTCTCTGTTAAATTTTATCCTTATTACTTAGTACGTGTAGAGAAGCGTAAAGATTTTGCTACTCTCTGTTAGTGAAAGTCGTATCACAATCGGTTCAGCGGTTTGGAAGATTAGATTGGAAAAACGACATATACTTTTATTTTATTTATTATAGCTATACTTATAGCTGATTTTATGTACAAACGAAACCATAAGCACCATACTTCTTGCCCCACTTAGTAGTGCTTATAAAAATCCTAGTTTCTTGAAACTCTAATAACTTTGCATTAAATGAAGCTACCGTTGTAATCTATTAGGGAAAGGACAAAGTATCTAAGAAGTAAAGAAAGAAAAATTGATCGAAATCTATCCAGTAGTTTTAGAGTGACGCGCGCACAACGGCTGACGTTAATCGCAACGGAAGCTCTCAAAAGGAAAAAAAACGATTTTAAAACATTTTTCATTGGTGTTCCACTCCTATTGGTCTTAGCGATGATATATTATCCTTTATTACTAGCCTTCCTCGATAAATGAGCTATCTAACACTGAAAGAATTTTCCAAAACGGACCAGTAGTTCCTGATATATTAGCTCGTTCAACCAAACAAACAAACAAACCCTCCAGCTTTATAATATTAGTATGTATTAGTAGTAGGTATGTTGTATACTTATACATTAATAAGCGAAACTGAAACAGTTCAGTCCCTTTCTCTTCTCTGGTTCATAACTAATATTGTTTTTTTTTTTAAACTTTCGACATAGTTTATCGACGACTCCAAAGTCGAAGCATTATTTACGTCTTAATTCGTCACGCTCCTTACGCCTCCAATCAAGAATATTTATACAATACTTAGTACATTATTAGATAATACTTAATTAGATGATACCAGATATATAAACACGTGAAAAATCAAACCAAACTTTCCTTAATTTTCTTTGTTTAGTAGTAATTGAAAAGTTTTGTGTGACCAATAAAAGATGTTGCGAATAGATTTTTTCCTCATGTTGAAACTAAGAAAATTTGTGATGAATTATGGACCCATTTCGACCACCTGGATGACATCGGATATAATACCTATAAATCAGTTTCTTACGAAAAAAAGTACAAGTGCATTGTTGCTATGTACTTTGTTCTCTTGTAAAACAAAATATCTAATAAGACCTTTTTAGATAAAAAAAATTACGAAACAGGTCTTCCCTGTCCATAAATATTGAAATAATCACTGCAGTTACCTACTGAAAGTATACATGCATAGCACCAAATATTAATTAAATATCAGTTAATCCATTACGCTATAATAATTACTATACTGAGAGAGTAACATGTTTAGAATTAAAAACCGGGAAATGTACTCGCTACCGTTCATTATACAAGTCTCGCCCCATAAGGAAGCAATAATTTCCCTAATAAAAATCGGGTTCGTCAAATCTACCGTGAACTATGCGTTTGCACAGCCTTTATCGTTCAACAAACCTCGTGCGGCGTTGTCTCGCTCACGCTCGCGGTCGCCGCTATAGCTGTCCCGCTCGGTCTCCGTACCGGGCGGCCATTGTTGGCTCGGGGTTGCCTAGCAACGGTGTTGTTTACACAGCAGGGCCAGTTGAAAGGAGAATAATCGATTTTGTATGCGGACGTGTACTATATTATATTTGTTTCTAACTTACATTTATTATACTTTATATACATTCTTTTGAGGAGTTTTTTGCGGGTTCTTAACCTGTCGTGTAGTGGATTTTATACTTTATTCATAATCTTGCGTTATTTGGCTCTCTATTTTGTAATATAGATTTTACGTAATATAATTCGGTTATTTTACACGAGTGAAGTGGATGGAACATTATTATATCGCGGAGCATGAATTCTGAGATGCCACAAAAGAGGACTGGAGAGTTCTAACAAGGAGGCCACCATCTTGTTATAATATTATAATATTAACTTGTAATATTATTACATATTCGACAATGGCAGTAATAATCTAGAAGATTGGTTGCCAAAAATAAAATAAATAAAACATATATTTTTATTATTAAGTATTTTTGCCGAAAATTAACAGATTCAAATCTTCTACCAGTGATGAGCTTAACACGTTCGAGAAATAGATAAAAATTAAAGGACACATTCACTGAGAATTTTCTAATTTTTACTACCTACTGATTAAAAAATGTCCCAACTAATAGAAATACAAAACACGAAATATGTTACAAGTCTCGTTTTTTTTATGTCACCTGATGTTATGTGATCACTACAGTCCATGGACACTGACAACACCACAGGAGTCTCAAGTGCGTTGTCACCCTTTGGGGGGAAGGGTTAGGGGAGGGAGAGGAAGAGGAGAGAGGAGGGGAGGCGGGCCTCCGACGCTCTCACTGACCGAACGAAACGCAACAATGCAAGCACTGTTACTTCACGTCGGATTTCTATGAGAGGGTGGTACTACCCCGGACGAGCCAACCCATTCATGCTGAGACCAGTAATAGTTTAGTTCTGTCAAATTACAAATATTCAACTGACTTATTCGTTGTTCTTGTACATACACATATCGGTGAGTATCCTATATCTTATAGTATACGTTGGTCGTTTGTTCATGTTATGAATTTTACTGTCACCCGTTGATAGGGCCTAAACTTTTTCATTGTTATGATTTTTTATAATTTATATCTATCTATATATAAGAATGTAAATCTAACGTGACTATAGTTTTTTACATTTTTGTTAAGAAATTGTTGCACGTGTCTTGGAATTAGTAATAATACATTTCAATCGGTTTTAGAAATGTCTGTCTGTCTGTTTACGATAATACCTCACCAAGAAAATCATAAAGCATATCCTCGAGTAACATCTAGTCTTGGTTTCATTAAAATCGGTTCACTCTATCAAAAGTTATTGTAATTTTAATGATGACGCGGCGTAAGTACGAGAGGAAAGTAGATAAATAAATGGAATTAATACATTCAGATGACTTGGTTTTGCACTGTGCCTGATGGTAAGCACAGTACAGTCCAAAAACAACGGCGACCACCGAGTGACACACTATCCATCGCCGGTCGCCGCTGTCATACCGGCCTGCGAATAACTGGATATGCACACACTGATCCCGAAACACGACCCGCAGAGCGAACCACTATGACGGGCTTTTTCGCCATATACATGGTGGTTGCGACCCAGTCAGGCTGTAAAACCCTACCGCTACCCGCTTTCGCCATTGTCGCGTTCGTTATTCAGCAGGGTGCACCACGTGCAGCTGAGGTTGGCTATAATGCAGGCAAAACCACGAACATTCTTTAGTGATGTAAATAAAAGTCCAATGTAAATACTTAATCTATCCGTGTACGGTCCCTTTTTTTAGGACCGGTAGAGCAGTGTTGGTACACGCTCAGGTCACCGGCTTTCGGTAATTCTATATGGTTGAGGTTGAAACTGTCATGTCTAGTTATCACATTTGATATCAATGTTCGGGTATTGGAAGTTTCGTCGATTTTTGTGGTATACGACAATTTATATTTAATAAAGACTAATAACTTGTTCACGATCTCTTCTTGAGACGTGCTAACTTTTATGGCGAAAATGGTTTTGAACCTTGTCATTTTTTTTATAGTATAAGAGGCAAATGAACAAGCGGGTCGCCTGATGTTAAGTGATCACCGCTATCCATAGACACTAGCAACACCAGAGGAGTCGCAAGTGCGTTGCCAGCCTGTGTTTAGGGGAGGGGTGAAGGAAGGGAAGGTGGGCGTCCGGCGCTCTTACTGACCGAACGAAACGCAACAATGCAAGCACTGTTAGTTCACGGTAGTGTTTCTGTGGGTCGGGTGGTAGAAACGGGGCGAGCTGACCCGTTCATTCTGAAACCAGTAATAGCTTCAGCGTGGCTCTACCACCTACTTAAGTCTATCACATATACCAACGTGACGACAAGTATTCGAGTAAAACTTCCGCAACCTTTTCGTGTGACGTAAAGTGGTGGGGATAAACACATGGTTCGAGTGTAGTGTTGAAAACATCGGTTCTCGCTCGATCAACGAAGTTGAACAACATCGGGCGCGGTCAGTATTTGGATTGGCGACCGCCTGTGAACACCGCGTGACAATGGTTTTTATTAAAATCTGTCCCTGTAATTAAAAAGTTTCACTTCTATCGTGTGTCTTTACTACACACTCTGTATTTTTTTAATATACAACACTTATAATTCAATGTTACAAACACTATCACGTAAACAGAACTTTAAGTGTCATATAGCATACATCTGTCTGGCCTATTTTATAGATTTGTTGTAGTTTTTTTTTAATAGGACAATACATAAATCTGTCACCTGCAATTTAATTTTATCATTGGCTAAGAAAAATTAATAATCACTTAGTAAAGTTTTTTATAAACAGAAAAAAGTTTTACACGTAAAAGGTATTTATTCTAGTTCCAGTTACTGTTATACTTTGTGCTTGTGAACGTCATATATTTGAATGTGAACATATCAGCGATGCGTATCTAGTTGTCTATACGTACGCGTTCGCATCGGGTTTGGTGTCAATATTAGAGATATTTACTTGATGTGGAACATATCTGATATATTTATTAATAACTAGCTGTCCCCGCGACTCCGTCCGCATGGAAACTAATGTAAAAAAAAAACAAGGACTAATAAAATCACCTGAATATATTAAGTCCATTTAATTCATACTTTTCTCTCGTATTTAAGTATCGTTGTCTTTAAAAGTACAATAACTTTTGATAGAGTGAACCGAATTTAATGAAACCAAGACTTAATGTTACTCGAGGATATGCTTTATGATCGTCTTGGGGAGGTTTTATCGTCAACGCAGTACTTTAGCAGTGATGCATGTTAAAGCAAACAGACAGACATTTTTTTAAATTATTGGTGTGTATTTTATTACTTATTCCAACCTGCAACAATTTTTTTTTCACAAAAATCTAAAAAGTACATACACATTAGATTTACACTCTTATTATATATATATTATGTTAACAATTCATTTTAGACACACTTTTAAAAGTGATAAGTAGTCCGATGAAGCTGTTAAGACGGTCGATAGCGTAATCAGTTCGAAAAAAAATATAATAATAATATTTTAAAAGTTATACTATTTTTTTATTTGTGTATTCAAAGTTCGAGTTACGTGTATCCGACTCTTTTTTTAAGGTTGTACATTTCTATAGGTTTTAAGGCCTTTTCGATAGCATCTGGATGACGTGTGTATGTAACATACTAACTTTTGGCAGAATATAAATCAATTTATACAAAAAACGATCATACTTAAACTCACTATTAATCACTAGAAGTTGCAAGAGACATTACAAGAAGAATCCAAATTGTAGTAACTTGAAAGGCTTAAACTTATATCATTCAACCCGATAGGCAGATATTTCACCGGCATACCAAACACCTTCAAAATCGCTAATGAGATTGGAGAATTAACAATAGTTATGTAAACGTATGTTCTGAGTTTTGTGGCCCGAATGAAAAAGCGTTCGCGTGTAATGTGTTTCATATAATTTTCAAACGACATTATACTTTAATATTGTTATTTTAAAGCATATAACCTTTGGAAATAATTTAGGAATGAAGTTCGGGCGTCTATATTCTTTAAACTCGTGAATTTGTTTACTAGCTCACTTGAAATACTAAATTAATATTAGTTTTTTTATATATACATATATAGCTTTTTAAACATTACATAGTTTATTTTAGATTTAAATATTGATTGCAAGGCATTTTTATACATAATATTTATAGCAATGGGACCGAATCGGATGCCGTAGAGAATTAACATATTTAATTATAAAACAAGATTATTATTATTAATGATTTACATTTGACATTTAGTATTTTCAAAATTAGAGTTAGATTTAATATATTGACGATCATTCTTGTAATTGTTATTTTTAGTAATTACCTTATGCATTGTATTTGTACATATTTAAAAGGTTTAGGTAAAATATTACGAATATATTGGTAGTTATTTCAATTTAATATACTTGTAAACTTACCAATTATTCCATAATTTAACCATCGTTACAAAACATACACTAAAACCTGGTTAGATGATACATATATAGGTCGTAAAGACAATCATGTAGATCGGTTCAGTACTTTTCTAGTTACAGGCACACTAACAGACAGACGTCTTTTATAATATATATGGATTATACTACTTATTAACACATTACCGACCGATAGCCTATTAATCGGCTTTTTATCGGGGCTACCTAAAATTAGCCTATTAATCAGTTGCCATTTTATTATTATTTTATTATCCTATAATAACAGAAAGCGGACAATTCTATCTGAGCACAGGAAACGCACAGATACTCTCGTGTGATGGTATAAGAGACAAAGAGCCAAATATGAACAATACAAAATTTAAATTTACAAAAAGAGCCTTTTAAAAAAAAATCTTTGCCTTAGTAGTTACATTTTTATCGAAATAATTAGGATTAAAAATACACGCTTGCCTTTGTTCAATATATCTATTTTAAAAGTGGTGAACCGTGCTTTCTTTGCTTTCTAAAAATGTGCCTCTTTTCTGTAGTCTTACGTTTTAAAAATGGTTTACTCATCTCTTACAAGGCAAGTTAATATTCTGTGTTTATTCTGAGCCACATGTATTCTGTGTATTGTAAGCCACATGCGGTCCGCGAAGTGACGTTTACTGAACACTGGTCTAGACCGAAAAACAGCCGGCGTTAGGGAAAATCTGCGGCTGAGCGGCCGGTCGGACGTGAGTACGCTGTTGAATCGCTAACGGTCGGTACAGTGCTAAGAACGTTGCACGCTCCGCTACATTATAAAATTCTTATAAGTTATAAAATAGCACCTGCTATAACTCGGACCGTACACCAAGCTTTTGAATAATGTCAAAAGCCAACGGTTTTGTTGCGGCCCCGCGCGGTCGTCGAACAATGTGCTTTGCGGTTTCGGTTGCGCAACCCGTCGCCTCACTGTTGACAAATATTTACCGAGTATTGACGGTGAACGTCAATTGATCGTCGTTATGGGAGGTGTTGACTAATTTATCGCTTAGTTACTTTGGAGGCTGTTTCGTTTGAATTAAACGTGTAGAAAGTAACTCATTGTTTTTGAAATTGTAGTATCTTTTATACAGTTTCGCGACAAAATGTGTTTCAGTGTGATCAGCATAATCTATACATACCATAAGAATGTAAATAACTATCTTAAGTTAGCTCACATAGGTCGCGAATTGCATGTATCAGACAACAACCAAAGCCGAGGTGTGCCGCGCACCCTTGAGCTAGTTGTCAAAATAAAATCGGCTGAGTGCCTTAAGCGCTCACCTTAGTAGTCCGGTGAAACTGTTAAGACCTTGCTTGGTCAATAGCGTAGTCAGTTCGAAAAAAAAAAGTAAATTTAACGCGTCTGTACTATCAGAGTTTTGAGAAAAAAAAAATGACAAGTGACTAAGAATAATTAATTAAATACATTTAAATGTCATTTGAATGTGTGTGTTTGTGCACGCATCACAGCTCAAGGACAAAACTTATGATAAAATCATAAAGTATATCCTCGAGTAACAGTTAGTCATTCTTTCATTAAAATCGGTCAAGTTATTGTAATTTGAATGACGGCGCCGGTTAAATACAAGCAAAGACATTTTAGTCTTGTCAAATTTTTGTTAGTGTACTATCAACTCTTTCATGACATTTCCTTTGTACATCAAATATATTATTAAAAATAACCAAGCACGCAGATGATGACGCGGGTATCAGCTAGTTTATTATATCTTTGATCTTTTTCGTTTATAATTACTGTACAGAACTAAGCTGTAAACTAAGCTCAGAAACCTTTAACGTTTGAACGCGTTTATCTTTGAAGTTATTAGTCATATATGAACAGTTCTTTTCGCAGTTTCTAGTTTATTTCTTAAGGAAGGATACGATATATTTAATATCACACCACGTTCCTTAGGAGCCAAGCAATTATCATAAAAACTCTAGATGAGAACTAAAAGGGTTATAGTATGGTAGTATAACTCGCTAAGAGACGCGGTGCGGGCAACGGGAACAGAGGACGGGAAAAATAATACGCGAGTTTTGCCATAGTATTATTACTTAGAAAGGCGAAAGTAAATAGAAATAAACAAAAAGAATACAATGTATGTTCTATGCCATTAATAACTGTATTCATACAATTCATGCTGTCGAATTAACGTCGAGACGTTCCACACGTTCCAACTCGAAGTCCAAAGGTTTCGTGTTAATATGATTTCTTATAGTAATAAATATATTATTTTTAATGGTGTTTGTAGTTTTGCACACGCGTATGGCGGACCTTGTGCCCGTTGCGAGGTGCGATCCGACTTTATTGTCGACTAGCATTTGCAAAAGTGGCACAAATGTTATTAATGTGTCCTCTTGCAACGACTACAAACTTATTTTATCTTCGTATCGTGCCTTTTTATACTTTATAGGTTTTAGCGTTTGACAAGAATCTCTGATGTTAAATGACGACATGATGACGATGATGATGACTAGATGGTAAACACGCTAAACCTGGAGGGGGCTGGCTCGCAAGTGCAACTGCCGGAAGACACCGACAGGTGCTTCGTGACAGTTTTCAATTTGAGGTTGATAGCTAACCAGGCGGACTTAAAAAAAGCACTCCCACCGTCATGTTGTACGTACCTTTACCTGTACCTTTAGTGTAAGCTCCGATTCAGTTTCCAGGATTTGAACCTACACCCATTCTAAGCAATGTCCAAAGCGAAGTGACGCTACACAACACTAAATAATTACGCAGTAAGTGTGGAAAGGAGATCAAATCTCTATTGCGATCGGAACACATAGACAGGTGTTCGTTGAGAGTTTAACTTTAGTCTATGATAGTTCCGTTACGTCTAGCATTATTATTAGCTTCGGAACCTCTGTACATCTATAAGGGGCAGAATACACATGCCTGTAAATGGCGTACCGAGTGCTGGTAAACCGGCATGCCGGTTGCTGACATTCGCTGAAGCCGCGATACGTATGCCTGTGGATGGCATACCAATTTCTAGAATCAAGTTTCTTCGTGCTAGTGACGTGCTACGGGAGGGATCCCCACGTCCCCGCGAGGGGATAAAATCAAACGAGCTGCAATCTCCTGGTATGCTTTGTACTAGCACGCTAAATACGGGCAGAATCTCGATATACTCGTACATGCCAGTGGCATACTTTTGTGCGAGTAACAGGCATGTGTATTCTGGACTTTACTAGAAGTGTATTTAGTGTAAGGCTGAAAGGATATAGCGATTGAAGGAGAACGAAATATAAGGTGCGGATTGATTGTGTGATAAATGATAAGTGTATAAAAGGTGTGAATAAAGAGTTAATCGAATGAAAGGGGGGATAATGTTTTGACGACTCTACTTAGCTTGGGACAGCTAGCTGTCTGTCTACAGACAGACAGTAACAAGGCTCGGTTTGATTGGCAACTAGCGGTACCCTGCTGTTTTTCTCGTATGTAACTTTTCCCCACTCTCTGCTGCTGATTATTCGCCACCGCCACTCTACATGCTGGCGCTATTACTGGTTTTCATTTGGCGTATTTTCTGAAAGTTTATCTGAACATTGTTCCGCTCCTAAAAGTCGTAGCGTGATGGTAATTAGCGTATAACAATCTACGGGTAGTAAGCACATTTAACATTAGAACGGCTTCACATATTTAGCTAATTAATTTGTTTGTTGTGTAAGTGTTCACCACTAGGTTTGTATCACATAAAATTATAGAAAAATCATACACAAGAATAAAAACTCTAGGTTAAAAATGTTCAATAGAAAATGTTAATAAATGATAGAAAACAATAGAGAGATGATCAAAAACATGACAAAATCATTTGCTATTTTATATCGTACTCTTAATAAAAGATTTAATCTCATTTTCTTGGCAAGTAAGCCATTGCGAAGCCAAGAGGGACAGCTAGTAAAACATAAAATAACAAAAAGATTTTTTCTAATCGGATTTAAAATGACACAATGTTCAAACAAACAAATAGTAGACAATGTTTTGAGACGTTTTTTTATATCATAGCAATTAACGTTGCCAGCCTGTTTTTGGAGTGGGGGGAGCGGTCTCCGGCGCTCTCACTGACTGAATGCAAACACTGTTACTTAACGTCGGTTTTATTCAGACTTCCTTCCGATGATTATAAAAATGTTAAATATGACCGGCGAAGGAATTAGCAATATATGTAAGCTACCTGTCCTATCTATTACTTTGTCATTGACGCATTTCAAGGTCACGAGTTGCATGTCTAGACGCGAACACGTATAATTTGTACGTGTAACATAAACTGTCCGTTCTCGTCGCGCCATGACCGAGTTCCGTATGATTTCCCGTCATTGGTCGTCAAGCGCAAATGAATTCTTCCAATCTATCAATAAAAACTTTGCCGTCGAGTGATTGTCTCGGCGATTTTGTATCTATCATTTTATATATTTACGTGTCTGCGTTCCTCGTTCTCTGGTGGTTTCTACTGAATTCATCACCATTTATGAATACCTCCAAACTGTACTATATACAATCCTTTATGGCAGGGATGATTAAATGGTCGGCTTGAGTCGATGTCGAGGAAAATTGCTGATATAGAATTATTAATTAAGAAAAAAAACTTGTTTTATTTTTGGCCACCAATCTTCTAGTAGATTATGACTGCCATTGTCGAGCAGGTAACGATATTACAAGTTTCTTGCGAACCTATTAATGAACTAACAAGATGGTGGTTTCCTTGTTAGAACTTTCTAGGGAGTTTTTGTAGGAAGTCAGAATCCATGCTCCTTGGTATTATTTCCCATCCACTATAAAACACAACCAACGTTACAAAATATAGAGTGAAATAACACAAGAATAAGAATAAAATCCACTACATGATATACCAACATCCCGCCAAAAACTCTACATAAATGTTATCATGTTACCGGGAATTCCCGGTACACTATGATATCTGAATACATTATACGTACTGTATATACTCTAAATTATAAATTTGCTATGACAGTTTTATTGACCGCGTCCTGTCAGCTTAAACAAGTTCTGATGAAATTTTATCATACGTCTTCCCTCTATTTGTAACTGGCATTATTTATAGACGCCCTTTAATAATAGGTTAATGGTTACTATTCAAGGGCGAGTTGGAGTGGCTTGTATGTTAGTGTCATAACCTCCCTCTTTCGGAAATTGGTATGGCGCTTCGAAAGGTCCTACGTTCGATTCTCTTCTAGGACGTTATACTTATGAGTTTACTTGATGTTCAGTTATTTTAGTATGTCAGTTTTTTTATAAAAGGTCTCTAGCGTCTACCCGCGACTTCTTCCGCGTGGAATAGTTACTTTGGGCTAACGATAACACGCAGAGAAAGCTCTCAGAATAAAAAAAAACGATTTTGAAACATTCTTCATTAGTGCTCTGCTAATGTTATATAGCGTACAGTTTTCCTCGACAAATGAGCTATCTACCACTGAAATCATTTCTCCAATCGGACCAGTAGTTCGCAAGATTAGCGCGTCCAAGCAAACAAACTTTTCAAGGATGTGTGTATGTAAGTTTGTTCTCTGAATATTGTTATTACTAAAACGAGACCTCTAGAATTCGAACTAGCGAATGTTACATTGCGTATTTTATTCTGACCGCTAAACAGTGTGTTCATTGATAAAACAAAATTCGCTATTATGTACATTTTAATACAGAAATTAAGTTCACACGACCAACGTTTTTGTTGACCATAATTTATCATTTCAATTTATTTCTATTATTTTGCCATATGCCGTGTCTAACATTTGAAGAATTAAAATCTATAGAACCCTACGATAAATAATAATATTGTTTTCATTTACTTTAAATGAATCCTCGGGAAACGCTTGAATACACTTCTGACCCTTGAGTTAATTTCCTTTTTGTATTTATGCTATTAATCAAAATCACCAAAGATCACCATTAGTTGAAGCGATAATGGCTTAGCTGATAGCGTGTTCGGACACCGCGTCGATGGACGTAGGTTCGAATCCTAGCAACGGAGTCGGAGCGCGCGGTGAAGGGTAACAACGTGACGAAACCATAGCATAGTGGTAGGTAGGGCTTTTTTTAAGCCTGCATGGCTAGCTGGCCATCCTAGCTGGAAATCTGTCGCCAGGCATCTATTGGTGTATTCCGATTGGCTTGACAGCAAGTATCCTCTAAGTTTGGCGTCTTCGTCATCTCAGACCACGTCGTTATTTAACAACAAATGAGATTGAAACGTTAAAAAAAAAATAGAAACAAAAATCAAAAAGAAGTAATCCTTTGTGGATAACAAACACAATCAAAGAGGTAATTTTTTTTATACCTTTAATGTACAGTCGCTTTAAATATACAGTTTTAGCGAAAGAAAACGAACGCTTCAATAGAATCTTCTAGTGGGGATATAATGTCCAGTAATGAAGGTCGACGGTTGGTGGTAGGACGATAAGTGTCAAGGTTGTACGTAACCGTTCCGGTGGTGTGACCACGTGTCGTGATCGTGTAACGCTCGTACACTGTCTGCAATTTGTTGCACGGCATGGCTTCATTCAGTTTCCATTATAATCGCTCGTGAGAATAACTGCTTTTAAATTTGCCAGCGCTTTAAATCGGATGTTGTATAATACAACCATTGGTTGGAATCCTAGCAATGAGGTAGAGGATTAGTCAGCAGGGATCCACGTGAAACTCGACGGGGGTCTACGTTGGCGTGACAAAAAAATGGGGATTCACAATTCGTAAATGAGGGTCCACGAAAATTTAACTGCTTTCAGTAGTGAAGAACTAAAATGTTGGCTTAGTTCACTTATCAATGTAGACAGATAATATTTCGACTGTTACTTGTATATTTCAAATTCAGTGCAACGTGACGAGACTTACAAATTTCAATAGTTATGTATTTATGTTAAAGTGTGATTGCTAAAAAACTTTAACCTGTCAAGGTTCAAAAGTTAAAAGTAGAACGAAAAGGGTAGCCTTAGCAATTCGACGTAGGTTCGAATCCTAGCAGCTGATTCGAGGCTTTCGGTAGAGGAAAACATCGTGACGGAACCACAGCATCGGTAGGGTAGTCCACCTGGCTAGCTACCACCGTCGAGTTGAAAATCTGTCACCAAGCACCTGTTGATATGTTCCCGCATACGCACTTGGGAGCCAGTCCCCCTTTAGGTTCAATGGGTTTACTATCTCAGACCACAACGTCATTTACAAGTAATATCAGATGAGATTGTAGACAAAAGCTTACACCTATAACGTATAAAAACAAATATTAAGAAGATTTTGTGACAAAATGGTTTTTAACACTATACTTGTAAGTAAAATTAAAAAAGACTATAACTATTTCTTATGGCTCTACCTTCAAGGAAAGGTGCAAAAATACGACGTTTATTCTCTTTACTGTGCCGTTCCCTGGCTCAGGTAATTCTTTATTTTAAGTTTACATCGTATTTGACTTATATATCTCACTGACATGGAATAAGGCGTGAAGATTCAAACGCTCTTCAGAATACCGTGTATAATATGTATTGTTTGAAAACTAATACATTACGGACACTGTGAAGCTAAATTCACATGTCCAGCCAAACATCAAACCGCGGTTGTTGCGCATACAGCATTCATAGGTAATATGTTTTGAAAACTTGCACGCCGTACGTTCTACCATCCAGTACGCTGTTAGACGAACGCGCCATTGTTCGCTGCCTTTCATACCATTTCAAATACTATAAATTACGTTATTGCCTTTGCCAGCCTCAGTTTTTTTTAATGATTTTTTGTTATCTGTGTTAGAAATGATTTGTGCAAACGTGTTCGAAAATTAAAACTGTAACCTTGAACTTCGGATTTCATATAATCAACCTCTTTAGTTGCAAATTTTTGTGTTGTTCTTTTTGTGTGTTACGTCTGTAAAAAGTATTTTGAAATAAGAGTTTTTCAATTTCAAATAGGAATGCCTTTTACTTATCAAGTATACTAGCTTGTGTCTGCGACTTCGTTGTGGTGAAAATGGTTTTGTTTTGTGAAAATTCGTGAATTGACCTGGAACGTTGCTATTATCAAATCTCTGTAATAATCCTTACAGCGATTTTAACTAATTTCTACCGAATTTTTCCCTTGAGTGGTTAGCTATCTGGAAACGCGTAGTGATATGCAGTTGAAATATAAGAATGCAAAGTATTCTGTGTGCCAATGAAAATTCTTTCTTTAAAATCGAGTCAGCATTTACGTCGAGTAGTTCGGACGAACGCGTTTTATACGTATAAATGATTCAAACAACGAATGAATCGTTTCATTGAAAATTGAAAGTTATCCGTGATCAAGCACCGTGCAACCTGTGTAGCAACGCTATGATATAATTATATATAATATACAGAGCGTAAACAATACTTAAAATAACATATTATAGTCGTATGGGTATATCCAGTTTAGTCGTGGTAACTGAATTATTAAAGTATTAATGCTGTCATCGCAAGGAAAAGGGGCGCATGTAACCAAAATATACAGCCGAAAAAAGTTGAAAAGTCTGTAGTCTTTAGTGAAGTACTTCTAGTTCGTTTATAGATTCAGTGTAATTTAAGAACAAAACTACCTTTTTCTTGATTCCTAATAAAAATCAATATTCAAAATACTTAACTACACAGTTACACATTTTGGTATACTACTAGACCCAGTTAGACACTTGTACACACACACACACACACACAAACAAACAAACATACTCAAATACATACCTTACCTTACGATTAACGCGTAATACGTAACGAAATTTATTCCCTACCGCGCCATAAGAAGTCTCACTTGAAACAACGTACGTTTTAACATAAGATAATAAACTAGCTTATTCCCGGCCGGTTCGTTGTACGCTAAAAATGGCAAAGTAAATAGAATTGGAATAAATAAGTAGCCGAGTACGCATCGAAGTCGAAATGTCATAGTCCTATGCCGATACATTTAGTAGTTTTTTCGTGATCGAGTCTCAAACGAATTGAATGTTTATTATATCTATACCATATTAATAACTAGCTGGCCCGTGCAACTTCGTCTGCATCGAATCGGTTATGTAATTATTTACGACATCACATTAGAAACCTTAAAAATAACAGTATTTCTCCACTATTTAATGGATGTTATTATACATATAAACCTGCCTCTTCAATCACTCTATCTATTTAAAAAAACCGCATCAAAATCCGTTGCGTAGTTTGAAAGATTTAAGCATACATAGGGATATAGGGACAGAGAAAGCGACTTTGTTTAATACTATGTAGTGATATAAAGCTGGAGAGTTTGTGTGTTTGTTTGGTTGAACGCGCTAATCACAGATACTACTGGTCCGATAAAAAAAAAAAATATCGAGGGAGGCTATAGACTATATATCATCATGCTAAGGCCAATAGGAGTGGAGCACCACTGAAGAATGTTTCAACATCGTTTTTTTTCCTTTTGAGAGCTTCCGCTGCGTATTAGCGTTAGCCCAAAGTAACTATTCCACGCGGGCGAAGTCACGGACAGAAGCTAGTTATATATGTAAAATTAAGAATTGACCGTATTCACTACATAGAAAAGCGTGCGGAGCCGCAGTCACAGCTAGTATGTGATAAAATATGTGTTAAAACTAATACGTTAATATGAATTGTAATGAAATTATTATATTCGGGCTTCATTATATCCAATACTCGGTTGCCACGTGGACCGCATTCAACATTGACGAGGTAATACGTTTATTTTTATGTTTCTCATGTAATTTTACCATAGATATAAAAGATCAGATTCGTTACATCTTAAAAGTTTAAACTGATTGTCTATGTTGGAGTTTTTAGCCGCATGTTGGAATGTCGTGTAGTTGGATTTTATATTTTATTCATAATCTTGTGTTATTTGGTTCTATATATTGGAATACCAGTGGTGTTTTATGTAATATAGTTCGGTTATTATGCACAAGTGTAGCGGATGGGACATAATACCACGGAATATCGATTCTGTCTTGCCACAAAAACTCCCTGGAAAGTTCTAACAAGACAGCCATCATCTTGTTAGTTCATTGAAAGAAGATATTAAAAAAACTTGAAATATCATTACCTTCTCGACAATGGTAGTAATAATCAACTAGAACAGGGATTCCCAAACTGGATTCCGTAGAATAGCCATAAGGGTTCCGTGAAAATTATTTATTATTAGCTAATAAGAATAATGTGTTTCGATTATATTACTCAATTCTTAAAAAAAATGTTCCTTTATAAATTTCAGTGTTGATTTGTAATAATTTGATATGGGGTTCCATAAAATAAAAGATATTTGGTTGGTGTTCCGTTATCTTTAAAGGGTAGGAACTACTGAACTAGAAAATTGGTTGAAAAAAAAATACAGTTTATACTTTAGACTGTGGCTCGCTTAAGCGTGTCGCGTTGCAGAATGAACCCGATATATATACAGTAATAAACCAGGGCGATAATGGTAATTTTACCCTATTGGGTCGCGACTACTACACACATGAGCAAACATGACGTCACAGTATAAGCACAGACATCACATTTATCTGTAAGGGACACATACGGTGATACTACAAGGAAATTTTTCAAATTCAGGTCTTCACTCTCAGCCTATAGTGTTATCAATTTAAATTAGTGAATTTACACCAATTCCGTTAGTACTTGCCGGGATTTGAAAATTGATATTCCACTGGGTAAACCACGAGATAAAACACAGTGAAGTCTGTAAACAACGCTAAATACCGAGATATCAAAAACCTGTTGGCAAATTGTAGCTGTCCTGTCGGTATGCAGTCCTGATGAACTCCAGACATGTCGGTGCCTGGATATACAGTAGCTGGTCTTAAAACGTGACAAACTAAAAGAGAGTCACTGTGACGGATTTATGATCGTGTATATGGTCGTCATAATCGAGTATAGATAGTTGCCTACCATCCTGCAATAAGAACATTTTTCAATTTTGTTTGTTGTATGAACGTATGGTGGAATTCCCAATTTACCCACACAAACCGTCATTAGTATTGAATATAAAATATCGTAATTGTTTCCAAACGCTGGTCATATTTAAAGACTCTGTTAATTTACAGAACCTAAAATCTTTTACTAAGTAATGTTATGTCTCGTTCATAGTAGAAATTTTGCAATTGAATTTAATGGAGCCACTATAGACAGATTAAAAATAGCATAATTGTCATGACGATTACATCTGTGAATTAATATCGGAGATAAGATATCATAATGTTATCCAAATGTTGGTCATATTTGAAGACTCTTTTTACCGAACCTAAAATCTGTTACTAAGAAATGTTACTTGTCTTTCAGAGGAGAAGGTTCACAATTGAATGTAATATAACCAGTATACACAGATTAAATATAGCAAGGTTTTCGTGTTTAGAAGTACGACAATAGCGTCTGTGGATATATGTTAATCGACCGCCATATTGGATTATTTTTAATAACCAAAAGAATCGATCGCTGCTCACGTGAGAAATTCACTGAGCGTTTAAAACGTTCCTATTCCGGTTCGCGAGTCGAAAACGTTTCCTTCATTATGATTTATTTATTACACTAACCTGTTTTACGAAAATTATAATGGTCAATGTCACAGATTAATTACAGAAGATAACACACTTCATTCGAGTGGCTTCGTTGGATCCCCAAACACGAGTGTGGCAGTGATAAATTGTATAAATAAATTACTTATAAAAAAACAATTAAAAACGAGTCACAAATATAAAGAAATGTCTATATAAATCAGTTTCATAATTGTAATTAGATTAAAAATGATAAATTAGCGCAAACGTTGTTAATATGTTACAGGGAACACGAGATATAACATTTAGATTAAAATTTACTCATACAAATAGCGTTAACATTATTTGATTAGTGACTACGTAAATGGAACAAAAATTGAAATGAAAAAGTACAAAATTCTGAATTCTGTACATTAAAATATTATATTACTTTACCGTATGTGACTCTGCCTGCGATAGTACCTTTATAAATGGTATATGTCAGGAGTCATTCGACGGGCCATCAGACGTCAACGAAGAAGCGGAAGGCAATGCCGTAAATAAAGTGGGCTATGCCCGCCAGGCATCAGGTATACTGGTGGTTGGATGAAATTGCGCAGTTACGCGTATCGTACCGCAGGCAGGCCGCGTTAGATAGGGAGGTAGAGCGTCTAAATTGGCCCTTAAAAAGGCCATGAAGCGTTCCAAAGCTCTGGCAAAGGGCGCCCGTATCCCATGGTGTGTGTTAAGTTGCGCCCAAGAGTCCGGTGACCCATCGTCTTGTTAAAAAAAAAATGACACCATACATCTTCGTGTACTGTAACGCGAACGTTATGATACCTCTCAGATGACAAGATTTTTATAAACTTAACGCTCATCGTTATATTACAGCGTCTTCTACCGTCTGTATCATGGCGAGTGTTCTGAAGAGTTATTCAACTTGATCCCTTCCTCTCCTTTTCATAACCGCACTACACGTGCTGGTTTTCGGAGCCACAGTTTTACGGTAAATCCTATCTGGGCACGAACTAAAAAGTTCTGAACATCTTATCTTTGCCGTACCGTGAAGCTGTGGAACAATCTCCCGGCCAGTGTGTTCCCTCCTTCCTATGACATGGGGTCCTCCAAGCGCAACGTGAAGAGATACTTACGCAGGCCGGCATGACAGCAACGACCGGCGATGGATAATATGTCTCTCGGTGGTCGCCATTGTTTTTGGATTATACTATGCTTACCATCAGCCACAGTACAGTAACTCTGCCGAGCTACAATAAAAAAAAATTGGTCAACTTGAAGAATATCTATATAATTTGTAGCTCATATTTCATTCTAATATACAAGTTACATTACTGTAAAGATTCTTCATAATCAGTTCAGTAGTATTTATGTGACAGAATAACAAACATATATCCATCCATACAAACTTTCTCATTTATAAAAATATTTATAAGTTTTCAGCATTTGACCATAGTGTCATCTCATCTGATTTTAAATTACCATGTCACCCAAGATGCTTAACACGTTCCGTACCACCCGTATCACGTGTTCCACCGATGGTACACGTTAAACTTAATCTTTAGGTAACGTGTACCATAGGTGGTACACGATTTGATAACTATTGAAAACGAAAGAATTACGTCACGTCATGTTATGTATGATTTTGTAACGCAATATTGTATGATAATACTTTATGTAGTCCGGTGAAACTGTGAAGCCACGTCAGGCCAATATCGCAGACAGTTTAAAAAAAAAAGTAGGATATGATAAAGTTTTGTCATTATATTAAATGGCCTGAAGGACATATCAGGCAAAAATGGTTTGACACGGAACGAGTTAACTCTGGCTCTGAAATGCAGCTGTCGGAACATCATCTACAAAAGATCATCCATAGGTTCTTGGAGAAAGATTTTTATCTGAGGATCGTAGTTAGCTAGTCAGGCGGGCATTAAAAAAATAGCTTAGTTTATGTTTAAAATATATAGGATTCGAACCTACGTTTATCGTCGCGGTGTCCGAACATTACCACTACTTGTCGGTAATTCAAAACGGCTACTTCATTATCTGTGATATATTTTTTCAATTATATGCTAATAGATGAGATGGTCTCTACTTTATCTGTGCCAATGTCGAGCTTTTGTCCCACGTTCCAACGAAAAAGTGGAACATTTTTAATTTACAATTGTCGCAAATTCGCAGTTAGACAATTATTGTTTTTCGTAATATCAATGATACAGTGTAAATAAACGTTTCTGTTAATTAAGCGGGGCGAATAATTCGAATATTTCCTTTCGTAAAATATACGTTGTTTGTTGGTTTATATATTTTTCGGACAGCTAAGGCTATACAAATAATTACATACTTAATATATAGTATACTAGCTATTGCGCGCGGCTTCGCCCACATTAGTACATATATTTGGTATATCTCAAAGGAATAATTCTGTTTTTCTTGATAAAAAGTACCCCGTATCCTTTTCTGTAGTCCTGACAACGTGTATATTAAATTTCTGTAGGTGGTAGAGCCACGCTGAAGCTATTACTGGTTTCAGTATGAATGGGTCGGCTCGTCCGGGGTAGTATCACCCTCTCAAAGAAAACCGACGTGAAGTAACAGTGCTTGCATTGTTGCGTTTCGTTCGGTCAGTGAGAGCGCCGGATAACCCACCTTCCCTCCCCCAAACACAGGCTGGCTTGCGACTCTTCTGGTGTTGCAAGTGTCTATGGACGGTGGCGATCACTTAACATCAGGTGACCCACCTGTTCGTTTGCTTACTATGATATAAAAAAAAATCATAATAATCGGTTAAGTAGTTGAAACGTAAGAGCGTAACAAACAAATAGACTCAGATTCCCATTTATAATATTAGTAAAGAAGTTAGGATTACTGACCATGTCCATGGGTTCTCAAGCGTTTCTTATTATTTGATATAATTACTATTTGTATCTAGTAGTAACCAGTTAAGTTTTAGCTAAACGGATTTTATATAAATATTATTTGTTTTTAAATATCTACAAACATATTAATTTTGACGTTGATCAGTTGAACGTTATTGATAGAGAAATAGAAAGCATAAAGACATTCTGGTCTGGTCAGCAAAAGAAAGCAATGCTACGTGCCCGTGGTCATGTAAATGTTTATAATAAATATATTTAATCTCTTCTGGTTTCTTTATTCATTCTTGAGCACCAGTTCACGAGTTCACAAAGAGTTCATAGTCTATAGAGGAATTAACTTATACTGATTCGTTACTAGGACGATGGCAGCCCAGTGGATAAAATCGCGCGCCTCACAATATCAGGCCTAAATATCCAGATAACCTCAAGCCTTATGTCGTCAAAAATAATAAATAAATAAAATAAAATAAAATGCCTTTATTTGATCCTGGTACATTGCTTCTTCATTTAGGTACTGTTACTATGCTATTTTATCTATAGCACTATATTTGATTATTAGCAAAGGTTGGGTAAAGGCCTCCTCCAATTATGTCCACTTCTCTCTATCCTGAGCTGTTTGCCACCACTTTGGACCAGCGACTTTTATTATTTCGTCCTCCCAGCGTGATGAGGGCCTTCCTTTCTTTCTTTTTCCTTGGCGTCCACTCCATATGGTGGTGCTGTGGGTCCATCTTTTGTCTGTAAGCCTCGCTATGTGAAAAATTAGCTAATCAAAGTCCTCCCTCCCCACTTTAGTGCTTAAATAATACTTTATGGGTCCCTATATCTAGAACTAGCTTCTGCCCGCGACTTCGTCTGCGTTAAATAGTTACTTTGGGCGAACTCTAATAGGCAGCGGAAGCTCTCGAAAGGAAAAAACAGCTATTGCGAAACATTCTACATTGGTGCTTAGTCTTCATATATAGCCTTCCTCGATAAATGAGCTATGTAACACTGAAATAATTTTTCAAATCGGACCAGTAGTTCCTAAGATTAGCGCGTTCAACCAAACAAATTCTTCAGCTTTATAGTATTAGTATAATATTTCATTTGATAAATAAAGGTATGCTTCACTGTATGTACGCAGTATTATTCGACATTAGGGTGCAATTATGTCCTAACAATAGTAATCCTAACAAAAGTAGCATTATTTTCCATGCAACTGTTTAAGCAAAGGCCACAAGTCTCTTCATAGTTATGACTACACGATTCAACGAACACTGAATGACACGTTATGATTGTCTTATTTGCAAGTGTGTGATGAATCGAAGACAGAATTCCAGTTTGAAAAAGTTATTTAATAAGAACTGACAGTATATGTACCACTGTGTTAGTAAGGCCTTTATTTCATAGCCCATGCATGTTGTTTTAGGTGTTGAGACATGCTTATATAACTAGATGCTTGTTAATATTAATTTCTGAACCGAATTATGACACATTTCTTTTATTTTATTTTTGGTAATCAATCTTTTAGATTATTACTGTCATTGTCGAGTACGTGATAATGTTTCACAAGATGGTGGCCCCATAGAACTTTCCAGAAAGTTGTTGTGTTATCTCAGAATTCAAGTTCCATAGTATTATTTTACACTTGTGCACAATAACCGAGATACCTACCTACTGAGATGATGAAGATGGCAACCTATTAGATCCCGCCAAATACTCCGAATTATGACTTATATGTTCTGTGATATTATCAAAAATCTAAATCAAAATACTCTTAATTCAATTTAGGCCCTGAGAAGGCACTCATGAACGTCAAAACTACCACCGGTTTGGAAAATAACCCACTCATCGAGAAGAACCGGCAAGAAACTCGATCTGGTTTGTCTTTTCATAATAACTAACTTATTTTTTTATTATTACAACATAATAGACACATAAAGCTATATACGTTTTTAGTGGCTGCACAGAGAGAGGCGTCACTTCCAGACGTCGCTATCGTTCACATATTGATCCACCCTGTAATAACCTTTATGTATTAAGACCCGCTTGACATAACACTTGAACCTCTATCCCGCAAATCGGTAATGTGTTTTGGGACTTTGTTATAAAATCTAACACTATTACCTAAAAAACTGTTACTGGTCTTAGTAAGCCTGAAACATGGAGTGATCAGTTTGTTATGGTTTCTGGTATTTATATTATGTATATTGGGAGGGCAGAGTTAAAATACCGAATTCCTGAAACTTAGTCTTTAATAATTCACGAGGCCCCAAATTATAGATTGCTCGAACTGCCCGTATTAATGAATAATTACAAATCAGAAACAATATGTGGTCGTTGGTAATAAAATTACATTGAACCAAATATTCGAACGGTGTCACTTAAAATAAATTGTTTAATTACTTAAGAAAACAATGTACGCGCCCAATAAATTTACAGATACGCTTTGTATAACATTCGTAAATACGACAATGTTAGGTAATGAGGTCTAGTCGACGATTGTAGACAATTATGGAAGTCTTTAGAGAGAATCGCCAGGGAATCCGGTCAAGGTTCGGCTACAAGGCGGCGCCACTGTAGCACCCGTCGTTTTCCGCAGAATTAACATAGGTCATTCATATATATATATGTACGGTTTTTCCGCAACGTATGATTTTTTTTTTCATTGTTTCAGACCTTATCTAAAGTGTCTGATGTGTTTGAATATGTTAAAGTCTAAAGCCTAGAACCAAGATTTGGTTTTTAAATGTATTTTTATTCAAATCAAATCAAAAACACTTTATTCAGTTTAGGCATTTATAAGGCACTTATGAACGTCAAAACTACCACCGGTTCGGAAAACAACCCAGTCATCGAGAAGAACCGGCAAGAACCTCGATCGGGTACATCTCTTTAACATATATATTTCCAATACATCATACGTTTTTAGTGGATGCACAGAGAGGAGTCAATTCCATACATCACCATCGTTCACATATATTAATTCACTCTATAATAGCCTTTTGACACCAAAACCCGCTTGACACGGCGCTTAAATTTACGGTCCGGCAAATCGGTAACATGCTTTGAAACTTTATTGTAAAACCTAACACTATTATCTAAAAACGCGCCAGAGGCCCACCTCCCTTCCCCTCTCCTGTCCCCCTCACTCCTTTTCCCCCAAACACAGGCTGGCAACGCACTTTCGACTCCCATGGTGTTATTAGTGTCTACGGACGGTGGTGATCACTTAACATCAGGTGACCCACAAGTTCGTTTGCGAGTTACGACAGGACGAGGACGACCAGTTATTAATCGTATAGCTAAATAGAGTATACATATTTTATTATCGTCGATTGATTAATTACTCTATTTGTCGCTGCGAGACTCAATTTATATAGAACAGTACAGTGGACAAAGGTTTGGTTACTCTTTAACAGTACCCGGGGTACACGTGCAGGGGAATGAGAGGTACACTTCCTGCGGGCGCGAGTTATTTCAGCATAACAATGTACGATATATTTGCAAAGATTTACCTTACTAGAAGATACTTATTATTGGCCAATCCAAATTCATGCCATGCCATACCGGAAACAAATAGGTACGAAGTATTAAAAACCACGGCTCACCCTGTGTCGTTGAACCAACGTAAAGTTAGCCATCGAGTTCTCTCAGCTTTTCCAATACAACCATAATTATTTTAACCCCGGTATTTTATTGTGTCCCAGGTTATAACAAAGGGTCATAAAGCGTTTATAACTCTATGACTAACTTTTAATACCGTCGAGAATTGTTTCGATCGCGCTATGACTTTACAAATGCGGAAGTTCAATCGACACTCTAGCTGCAATTGTTTGTCCCGGTAGTTTCCGCAAAGTTCCTCCTATATCGCAACTAGAAGCTTTAATATAATTTTCTAGATGTCATTGATTAGCTATTTCTGTGTTGTAAATGACTCATTGATAATTCTTCCAACTTTCCCT